>JAXQGX010000147.1:0-28885 GCA_037040455.1 Irpex sp. P115-07
ACGAAACCTTAACTCTCGACTGCCCGCTTTTCAAGCGTCGTATCAACCTGTAAGTACTCGGAATGATGAACCTGTGATGTTACTAAACCCTAGACAGAGAGGAGACAGAAACGGTGATACACTCTGACAACGACTTTGCCACTGTTGCCTATCTTCGCATCAAGTCCGCTACTCTCCAAGACAAAGAAGAGGTAGAGCCAGCTCCTACAGTACCACCACTTCTGGAAGAAGAATACGAGGAAATTCAGAACCGCGTGCAAAAGAGATCAGATTCCGAGCAACATACAACCTCTACTTCACCTCCATACGCACCGGCGGATGCTGTCTACTTCTTTCCCTCAAGTACAAGTCGACGTGAATCATGGATAGCAATCACCGCCACCAGGACGCGCAGATTCGACGAGGAAATTTCCCTAGAAGACGAAGTTCATGAGTGCTTCCAAAATCTACAAGGTACGCCTCTACTCCCTCTGTCACCTTGAACTTCTATTCATCACATCACATCTCGAAGCCCGCCTCAGCGAACACTCGCTCGACACTTCTCACATCGCTAACATAAACGTCCTCCTCTCCTCGATGGACTACTTCGCTCCCGTCAATGCCATCTACCAAACGTACTTCGGTAGCAGCCCATCCTCACGCGCGTGTGTAGCAGTAGACATGCCTGACCAGCCTTTCCGTGTCAAGCTCGAAGCTATCGCCTACGCTGAAAAGTCACCCTCGGATCGACAGGCCCTACATGTGCAAGGTCTTAGCTATTGGGCACCTGCCAACATCGGACCTTATTCGCAGGCTGTGATAGTGAGTATCTCTTTCTATTTCAGCTACTTATGCAAACACTATTGTTGCCCATGCGTAGGTACACGACCAACGAGTCTTCGTGTCTGGACAAATCGGCCTCCTTCCACATAACCTCACGCTCCCGTCACCTCAAAACTTGGCACTCGAAACGGCGCTGGCATGTCAACATGCGGACCGTGTCGTCACGGCTCTAAAAACTAACTCTGGCGGTGGTTGGGAGGGCCATGTCCAGCTGGCGATTTATTGGCTTCAGAACTTCAGTGATGTCGTGTCTGTGCGCGAGGCAGTCAAGGACTTGGTATGTGGAGATATCATCAATTCTACCGAAATAAAACGTTTTGCTGATGGTAATTGCAGCATGGTAACGCACCGACACTCTTAATAGGCGTACCTGCCCTTCCGAAAGGTGCTTTGGTAGAGAAACAGATTCTGGTACACACAGGCCGATTTCTGGTGCCTGATGAAAACGAAGAACTAGAAGTCAAGTTGTTCAGTCCAGTAGAGACGTCAGGTATGCTGAATCAAATTTAACGTCATGGAGGTGCTTATACAGGGCAGGCAATATTACCAGTCCTGAGTCAACTATCTTCTGGACTCGATCTACATTCGCCAATAACGATTCATCTGTCACTATAATCTGTGTCCGAGGGACAGTCGAGGATAGCATGGAGGCACAGCTCGCGGAGGCGCTTCCAGAACTCTGGGATAACGCACTCTGTATACGAGTGTTCTATCGCCCATCTGAGACACTCGGTACGTCACGTCCAAAGCTGTCTCTCACATCTAAAACACACTAACCATTGCCCCCTTGCTGCTAGCAGAATACCCGGACTTCATGCTACGTTACACCAGTCTCCCCACGTCTTCCATCCCATGCAAGTTTGTCTCTGCTGATGGACGAGATGATTGGGACACGGCGATCTGTATATTGGGGGTGTAGTACTTGTGGCTTTACGGGTAAAATAATGAACATGCGCTGTACAATTCTTACACTCAAATGAAGGGAAAGGGCGAGACAACCAAAGTCGAGTGAACAGGTAGTAGAAACATGAGAATGGGGAAAACGTCCAGGCTTGGGCAACGAAAGAAAGAAGAAAGTTAGAGTACACAAAGTGCGAGATTTAGCGTGTTGACATGCAAAAAACCAAAGCTCCCATCGACTCAGAGGCTTCCCAACAGACCTAAGTCAAACATCTACGGCGAGCCCTCCTGCTGCAAGATCCTGAGCTCAGCAAGACGCCTCCGCATCTGCTTCTCCGTACGAGTAGGAGGCACTGCACGACAGATCGCGGCACCGACCAACGCACACAGCCCGCCGAACCGAAGGACCCACGCGACGCCGTTCTTGCCGTAGTAGGTGCTGTGATTCGCCGGGTCGTCGTCGACTTCTGCATCTACGGCGTGGAAAATGGCACTTGAGACGAGGGCGACCTGAGGTGCACATGTCATTTCAGTATGATTTATTTACGGTGAGGCGAGAGAGAAGACTTGCGATGAATTGAGGGAACACAATCGCCAGGTTGTGTATACCTAGGATGGTGCCTCCGGCTACAGCCTCCTGGTCGGGAGGAGCGACAAGCTCTTGATCGAACGACCGTCGCCGGCGAAGGAGAGGCTCGCGTTCGCTGTTAGCTGCGCTTGGTCGGCGATGAGGGACAGGGACAGACAGCGTTCGACTGTGTGACGGGCGGCGTGAGCCTCCTCCTGGTACAGGGACTTGCTCCGGTGTGTCTTGTTCGCGCTCCTTAAGGAACTGTAGTGTTGCGCATGAGAATGAGAAGTGGGTCGAGAGAGAGAGCGGTAGGATGATTTTGACACTCACCTCCATGATGATAGCGAACGGCACCCAGCACGCCACTGCCCAGCAAATACCAACCAAGCTCACTGCGATGATGGCCTGCCACACCTTCGTAATGAAGAAAGTCGAGAGGGTGATAAGCGCAAACAGCAACATCGCTCCCATCCAGATGTTGCGCAGGAAGAAGGGCATGAAAGGCAGCTTGAGTGGTCTTCCTTTGGCAACTGCTTCGGCGCGCCATTCGATGACTGTTGCTCTGAGACGAGCAAACTCGGTATCTTCGTCTTCGTCGCCTTCGTGTGCGAGGAGGCGCGTGTCACGACGCGTGAGACGGGGGAGTAGGGTTCCTGCAATGACGGCGACTGTAAAAGGTGATGTAAGCAACGTTATGGCAGGGTTAAGTGTAATACACACCAACGCTATAGATAGCCATAGCAAACTCTCCGGTTCTGGTGGCCAGCTCATTGTCGGGTTCACGTCCCAGCTCGTAGGCCATGACCTGTCCCACGTACGTAGTCCTGGAAGAATAATCAACTAACGGCAACGGAGACTACAGTCTGAATCGACATACGAGTAGAAAAGGAACGGGAACCATCCCATGAATGCAAACACTTGCACATAGCAGACGCGTCGAATCGGTTTGGGAAGAGCGACGATAGCTTGCTGAATATTCCTCAGCACATCCATCATTTTGCTGCTCTTCTCAGCTCTTAAGACGTCCTCCGTCGACTTCTCCTCTTGTGTCCAACATGTGATCCACACCGTAATGACCAGTAGGATGATGCTGATTACACAGAACTTCCTAAACTGGTCACCTCCTAGCAGCCTGAGGACGGGAAGGCTGGCCAGGGGAAGGAACCCAAATCCGAACCCGACGATATTACCGGCGTTTGTCATTCGGCTGTGCCAGGCGTTAGCTGAGTTGAGTTGTTCAGGAGGAGTGATATCTAGCAGGAGGTTGCGGAGGGATGCCTGAAGGGCATTCAAGGCGAAATCGAGGAGATAGAAGGATATGACTGCAAACGTTATCGCAGTGTTCTTGACATCTTTCTTCCACTGGGGGTCCCAACTGCCTTTACCTCCTCCAAAGAGGTCGACAAAGAAGGCGGCCATGTCTTGACAGTATGCGAGGGTGAAGGTTGACACCACCAGTACCACGGTAGACAAGACGACCCAATATCGTCTACGGTACTTCGAATGTGAAGCATCAGAGATGGCACCTGTGGTTGTGGTAAGACGATACACGTTCTTGGACTAGCACTAATACACACCAATAACAGGCTGAGCAATGAGTCCACTTATGGGACCAGCAAGCCATACGAGACTCGTTAGTTGCTCTGATAGCCCAAGGGACAGTAGGAAGGGCGTGCCATATCTATGCAGTCACTGGGTTTAGTATTTTACGTGCCCCAAGCCCTTGTTGACGTCGTCGACACTCACCCAAGCTCGACAGTCCAAGCAATCTGAGCACCCGCCATACTTATACTCAGCTTCACCAAATCCATGGTCGACATCCTCTTCCGCGCTGGGTCCACCTCCTTACCATTCCCTCCTCCTTGATGAAGGTCAGCAGAGTTGGTAGCTTCAGGAGGCATCGTCCTGGCACGTTCCCTCTCAACCGAATCGCTCATCCTGACTCGCTTAGTCTGACGAGATGGCCATGGAATCTGAGTCGTCGGGTCCGGATCCGCTGCGTCGTTACTTGCAGGGAATGCCATGCTGGTCTCCTACTACGAATCTAACTCACAAGTCGTCAGAGAAGAGAGACGTTCAACACCTCAGATGAGAGTCAAGAGCAAGAGACGAGAGATAGACAATATTCAGGTTGACCGCCGCCGTGGCTCCTGCATGGAGTTATTCTGGAGACTTGGCACCTGTACGGAAGTTGCCGATACGCCTTAGCCAGTGCCTGGTCGGCAGAGAAGTCCTCAGCAAGAATCATCACGAGCTCAAGGGATTACCTCGAAGTCAAGAAGACAAGTCGTAAATTGGTGTAAGTGTAGTCTATTGACTAAGATGTGTGTGGTATGTGTGTCAGGAGTGGGCAAGATCAGAAGCTAAGGTAGGCGTACTCCGGTTATATATATTGAAAGATCGCACTGACAGCACGAGGAGGTAAGTGTCTGTCTGCATATCATTGGATTGTCATTTCTCACAAAAGACTGTCATCCTCAGGATGCTATGAAATCAAAAAAGCTCAGGGCTGTTTGAGTGTACGGTTCTACCCGCAATATCCAAGCGAGTTCTATGCACTCAGACTTGCCAGGCATTCATCAGTGGCAGCGAAACACGAAGTTCTTTGAACTTGGTTCGAATGCAACTACGGCGGGTTTATGTGTAAGTTAGCTACGATTGGGTATCATGGCGCCCCTGTTGACTCACTGATTAGTTCGGTAGATGGACCATCGCATAGTAGCAGTCATGGGAGTATTCGAGCTGACCAGGCCAATTCATGCTTCCCTTGGCAGTGTTGCCTCCCTCCCCATAACCTCGGAATTATGCAACCGTCCTTGCTTTCTCTCAACGAGCCAGGATGAGAACTTGAACGTGAACATTGGCTTGGTCCCGATGCCACCGCACCGGTGGTCCGATATCATTCACGTTCAAGGTTGCGTAAGTTGCTTGATTCCCTTTCATTACTTACTTGTGCTACCAATGTCTATTGATGTCGTGCATATGACTATTCTCCCATACATAACATACGATCTGATCCCTCAGAATGCATGTTGGGCGGTACAACAGTGGAGATCCCGAGGCAACTAGAAAAACCATATTCGACATCGCATGGAACTACCACTGGTATCGTGGCAAACGATTACGGCTGGAGTTCCACTCCTATGTATGCGATAACACCACAGTGCCGTTTTTAATGACAGCGGATATCACTTCACTTACGAATTTAGTTAACTTGATGTGCGTACCATGGTCTATTCTTCAACGTCTGACTAATGGCTCTCCCACAGAATGACACAGTTGGATGGAGTAGCCTAGCGATATGGAAAACCGTTGACCGCAATAAAGGAAGATTTTCAAGATCCGCGCAACTCCTCGGAGAGGATAGGGTTGTGTCACTTGTGGTCCCCAAGGCGTACAAATAGGCCTCTGCTCATGTCGGAATGACAGTACCTCTCCAAGAGTGTGCCAACACCCAACGATGCTGCTATCATCCACTCCCGTACTGATCACAGCTGCCATTGTAGCTGCCAGCGTGTATCTTAACCGTAAGCGCAAATGGACCTATAGACTCCGTGGTCACCACCTGCCTCTTGGTCCTCGTGGACGGCCTATCATAGGCTCCTTACTGGACATACCAACATGTGAGCGGCCATGGACTGCATACAGCGAATGGGCGCAACAATACGGTGAGTCGAGCTTTGCGCCTCCTTTTGCATGAATAGACGACTGACCATTCAACAAATCTTCATCGTCGTGGCTCCACAGGGGACATGGTATTCTACAAAGTCCTCGGAACTCCAATGCTCATGGTCTTCTCAGCCGATATAGCTCTCGACCTGATGGACAGGAGGTCGTCGATTTATTCTGACAGGCCAATTACGGTCATCGATGAGATGTATGTACCTCTCAGACATCAAGGCTTCGTATTAACCGAGAACATTGTTTTACGGATATCACAGGACAGGATGGGACTTCAATATGGGCAACATGCGATACGGACCTCGTTGGCGTAGCGTTCGCCGGATGTTTCACCAACATTTCAACCAGTCAGTCGCTCCCAACTATCGTGAAAAGCAAAGGAAGGAGATCCACGCGTTTTTACGTCGGTGTCTTGAACAACCGGCGGGCAAGCCGCTCAACCCGGCACACGTTCGTCTGTAAGTTTGACATGAACTCTCCACGGCTCTAGAGCTGACTTTGCCCCGGCCGTCATGTGTGTCTTCCATAAATATACCCAAGAACTCTCGCTACAATCATAATGGACATTGTCTACGGTCTTCAGATCCAGAGCATGGACGACGAGTATGTCAAACTCGCCATCGAGTCGATGGAAGTCTTCGCTTCTAGCCAAATGTCCGGCAAGTATTGGGTGAACTTCATGCCTATCTTGAAGTATGTCCCTGCGTGGGTGCCCGGAACAGAGGCAGTCAAGTTCGGGAAAAGATGGCGACCAGTGGTAGAAGAGATGGTGAACAGACCGTTCGACGAGATTAAACGTCAGATAAGCAACTCAGTGAGTAGTTATTACATCATATAACGGCACTGAAAGGGAGCCATGTTGGGGATCGTAAGCTGAACTAGTACCTGGCGTGTAGACTCCCATTCCATCGATGACCTCGGAGCTCATCACGGATATTCCAACCGATTCGGACCCGGATGTACGAGCGGAGCAAGAGCAGCATGCGAAGTGTGCCGCTGCTATCGCGTACGCAGGTACATGATTAGCGATCTCAGATGACAGACTCCTTCCTTACATCACCATTTTTTCTACTTTAGGCGGATCGGACACCGTACGAGAGACTTCTCTGCTATACTGGCTACTCACACTGACGTGACATACTTAGACTTATTCCATCCTGCAGACATTTTTCTGCTGCATGGCTATGCACCCCGAAATACAGAAGAAAGCAAGAGAAGAGCTCGATCTTGTCGTTGGTCCTGACAGGCTACCAGCATACGAGGACTATGAATCGTTGCCTTATATTCAGGCTATATTCATGGAATGCGCGAGATGGCTGCCACCTGCCCCCATCAGCCTTCCTCATCGTGTCACCACGGATGACTACTATGGAGGATACTTTATTCCTGAGGGTACCGTTGTCATGGCTGTACGTATCGTGCTCATCCACTTAAACTCGACGAATTGCACGCTCACTGTCGATGATTTGTCTCTTGCCATAGAATGTTTGGTGTGTACAATCGCAAGTCATCGTGTGACCTGCCCTCCTGACTTTTGTTGCTGTGTACTAGGCATATTTTCCGCAACGCCCAAGAATACCCTGATCCCGAACGATTCAATCCTGACAGATTTATGAAGGATGGTTGCATTGACCCCAAAGTCCGCGATCCAAATACTCTGGGCTTCGGTTTTGGCCGTCGGTGAGTGTGTTACGCTGGTAGCATCCACTTCTGGAATTCGAATACTAAAACTATCACCCATGTTAGCGTTTGCCCCGGTAGACACCTGGCGAAGGACAACGCGTTTATGACCATCGCGTCAGTGCTTCATGTATTCGACGTCGTCCCCGCCCTGGATGAAACCGGGAAACAGACCGATCCTACTGTGGGAATGACTACTGGTCTCATCTCGTATGTGGAGTACTATCGCCAGGGAAGCGTGAATGGCAAGTGGTAAAGCTGACTATATCAATACTGCAGGTATCCCGACAAGTTGAATTATACTCTGAGGCCACGCTCGGAGGCAGCGGAACGACTCATTCGCAGCACGAGTGCCTGAATGATGCTCAAAGCGCTGTACTGAAATGCTTACTTACAAAGATACACGATAGATGCCAGCATCAATGTCCTCAACCCTCGTACATACACGTTTGGGTCGAACCCAATGTATTCTGGAGACTTGGCACCTCAACGTTCTTTGTTTCTCTAACGAGCCCAGGAATAGAACGCAAACATTGGCCTGGACTCGATAACACCGTACCGGTGGTCCGGTATTCGAATGCCCATGTTCTGTTCAAAGTTGCGTCAGTCTCTTGATCTCCTTATTCTACTTGTGCCGTTAGTGTCCACTGACGTCGTGCATATGACTATTCTCTAATACATAAAAAGCGATCTGATTCCTCAGAATGTATACTGAGCACACCGGTGAATACAATATCCCGAGGCAGCTGATTCAAGCTGGTTGAGCGGTTTCGACGAATAGTGCGCCAGTTTCAGACTTCAATAACCTTATTCAACATTTTCTAGAACCACAGCTAGTATTACGGCCAAAGATAACAACTCTCAAGTTCCGTTCCTATGTATGCAATAACACCACAGTGCCGTTTTCAATGACAGGGAGTATCATTCAGTTACAAATGTGGCCAACCTCATGTGCGTAACATGGTCTATTTCTCTGTAGGTGACTAATGGCTCTCTCACAGCATGTCGTAGTTGGAGTGGAGTACCCTAGCGGATCGCCAAACTGTTGAGCGCAGTTTATGCAACTCATCGGAAGGCATGTTGAGGAGATAGGATTACGGAACTTGGTAATCCCAGGGCGTACAAATATACCACTGCTCAAGTAGAAGCGTAAGTACACTCCCAAGAGTGTGTTTTCACCCGACAATGCTGCTATCATCCACTTCCATCCTGCTCACAGCTGCCATCGTAGCTGTGTGCGTGTATTTCAACCACAAACGCAAGTGGAATTATAGGCTCCGTGGTCATCGTTTGCCTCCTGGCCCTCGCGGATGGCCTATGATAGGCTCCTTACTTGATGTCCCTACCGAGCGACCATGGACTGTATACAGGGAATGGGCATACAAATATGGTGAGCTGTGCCCTTGCGAGTTTCATGGAATGATATTCAATCACACTGCTATGGAATACTATAGGAGACATGTTGATGTACGAGGTCCTTGGGACCCCAATTCTCATAATATCGTCGGCGGATATAGCTTTTGAACTCTTGGATAAGAGGTCCTCGATTTATTCTGACAGACCGCCTACGGTCATTGACGAGATGCAAGTCCCTATCACTCCGGGACCGTCGAATCATCGATTGGTGCCAATGATTATGTATCCAACTCACGATTTCTGTAGGACAGGCTGGGACTTCAACATGGGCAACATGCGATACGGATCCCGCTGGCGCAGTGTCCGTCGGATGTTTCATCAGCACTTTAACCAGTCCGTCGCTCCCAACTACCGGGACAAGCAGAGAAAGGAGATCCATGCATTCCTGCGACGCTGCCTTGATCAACCATCCGGTAAGCCGCTTGACCCAGCACATGTTCGCCTGTAAGTTGGACACCAATTCTCCAAAACTCTGGTGCTGACTTCGCTTTGGCCACCCACTTTATCATATACAAGAACCCTCGCTACCATAATCATGGACATCGTCTACGGTTATCAAATCCAGAGCATGGACGACGAGCACCTGAAAATCATCAGCGAGTCTATGGAAGTCTTCGCTTCGAGTCAAGTATATGGCAAGTACTGGGTGAACTTCTTGCCTATCTTGAAACGCGTCCCTGCTTGGGTGCCCGGAGCAGAGGCAGTCAAGTTTGGGGAGAAATGGCGACCAGTCGTACAGGAGATGGTGAACGGGCCGTTTGATGAGATAAAGCGGCAGATGAGCAATTCGGTGAGTGCTTCTGAGTCTCCTGCAGTTTCAGAAGGATACGCTCTCGGCGAATTTTTAGTGGATTGTGAACTGAATGAGCATGTGCCGTGCAGACTGCGATTCCATCCATGACTGTGGAACTCATCACGGAGACTTCGAACGTAAAAGGTCGAGATGAACGGGCAGAACAAGAGCAGTACGCAAAGGAAGCCTCTGCTATTGCTTATGCAGGTATACAATTAGCGCTTCTCAGTTGGTGGAAATGGCTCTGACGTCGCTGTCTATTACCTCAGCCGGATCTGATACCGTATGAGAATCTCCCTCCATCAAGTTCTCCGACATAAATATACTAACTCACTATCACTTGTAGACCTACTCTATTCTCCAGACATTCTTCTGTTGCATGGCGATGTACCCTGAGATACAGAAGAAGGCACAAGAGGAGCTCGACCTAGTTGTTGGTCCTGACAGACTGCCGACATACGAAGACTCTGACTCCCTTCCCTACATCCAAGCGATTCTCATGGAGTGCGCGAGATGGCTCCCTCCTGGGCCTCTAGGTATCCCTCATCGTGCCACTACGGATGACTACTATAAAGGATATCTCATTCCTGAGGGTACCGTCATCTTGACTGTGCGTACCGTTATCTGCTTGGAGTTGTACAAAATATTCACATCTAATACCACAGAATGTCTGGTGGGTGGCATACTAATGGCGAACGATTGCTGCTCTAACTCTCTCATCGTTGTGTCTCTCGCATACTAGGCACATCCTCCGCAACCCCCGAGAATACCCAGAACCGGAACGTTTCAACCCAGACCGATTCATGAAGGACGGTGCCATCAACCCTGAAGTCCGCGACCCAAACACTATAGGTTTCGGATTCGGACGTCGGTAAGTGCAGCACGTCGGTGACATTCACCCTAGTGCTCAGAGCTTCACCCGTGTTAGCGTTTGCCCAGGCAGATACTTGGCGAAAGATAACGCGTTCATGACGTTCGCGTCGGTCCTCCACGTGTTCGATGTTGTCCCCGCGCTGGACTCGAACGGGAAGCAGTTGGATCCTACCATACAAATGACTACCGGTATCTTATCGTACGTACACGGCAGAGAGAACTATGTTGATGCTCATTCACGCATGCAATGGACTTCATGTGCTATGACAGATATCCCGACAAGTTGAATTACACCTTGAGGCCACGATCGGGAGCAGCAGAACGACTGATTCGTAGCACGGGTGTTTGAATGCTACTCAAGGCATTGTACTCAAATACTCAAACGAGAAGAGATACATAGATGTCAGTACCAATGTCTTCGGCCCTAATGCATACACGTTTCGGTCTAATGTGAGGCCTGAGCCTGAAGCCCGATACTTAAGTGCGCGAGCGGGAAGCTTGAAACAAGGTGATACCGCTACAATACAACGTCTAAGTGACCTACTAAAACTACACATTTCACGAAGAGCATTACCAACAGTCTTTGAATATACGGAATTTGGAATTATCAGTACTTAGTTGAGGACGAGGAAAGATGTAAATATTGGCGCATAGTCCCAAAGTGTCAAATGAGCGTGAGTTTAGAAGGGAAGGAGAGATAGACAGAGAACATAGGATGATGGAAAGAGTGGAAAGGGTCCGCGAGGGTTACCCAGGGTAGAGTTGCTTGGGTTTGCCCTCTGGTATGATATGCAGGAGGGCAGCCCGGGTGGCTTCGAATAAGGAAGCCCTACTCGAGTACTCGATACAGCCCTGGTGTCGGCTAGGAATGCATCGCTTGTGCTCGGAGGTCACAAGTGCCCGTCGCCAACGAACGGGACTGAACACTAAAACACAAGGCGTAAGTCAATCGATACCACTCAATCAATTCGAATAGCGACAGACCTGATCCTGTAGGACCGCAGACCCGACTTGGAGACTGCCGTAGTTCATCGACTGACTTCTCCTCTATCCCAAGCGCAACAACTTCCTCAAGCTATCCTTGAACGACGGCATACTAGCGCTTTTCTTCAAACCTCTCCCAAGCTGTTCATCCTCCTCCCTATCACTATCACTATCATCCGAAGATGAAGGACTCCTGCCACGGAAAACGTCTCGCAGATCCTCGTAGACGGCGTGGTTCTCCCTTGGCGAGTGTGAGAACGCGAAGAGGTTGAATGCGTGAGGTGCGGAGGGGGTGCTGGGGAAGAAGTAGGATTGAGGTTGGGCGGTGTGTGTCATTTTGAATGATAGGAGGCCAGAAGAGTGCAATGAGACTGAAAGACGAAGAGGAGATTACTAGGGAGAGTAAGAGACGAAAGGTTGAGGGTGGCCGGTGTGCTGATGTCTCAGTATTAGTAGTTACGTGTGATATCCGCAACAACTTCCGCGAAGTATGATGGACTGTTGGTTTGATGCGAGGATTCGACAGGGCGAGGGATCTGGGCTGTGCAGTGAGCTGCGTCCTGAGTCGTAACACACAGGGTCGTACACTCCCCGCACCTCACCCCTCCAGTCTATATACTCCTCACACTCCCACTTCCCGGTCGCAATCGTCATGAGAACGGGCAGATCGGGTTCCAAAAACTTTCCAGCATCCAGCCAAGCCAGGTCAAACTCAAGGCTGCATCGAGCATGATCTGACCGTGTGTGGGTGAGCCTCGTGTCAGTGATGGACGAATTGCGACGGTCGGTTGTACTCGAAAAGGAAAAGACTGAGTGGGTGAGAATATCTTTGACGTTCTTTTCCTCTTTGGGAACAAGGGGATAACGGAATGTGGAACAAGGCGCCGGTGATTGGGATGGCCGCAAGCGCGAAGGTGCGAAGTCGGGGCTTTGACGGAAGCTGGCAGGAAGCTGGGATAAGTAGATTAGGATCTGCGTTGGAAGCTGGCCACAGGGAAAGGTCGCTGTATGATATCAGCTTGCAATACATAGTGAATATTTGGGCAGCGTCGTCTCGAAGTACACGCATTCCTATCCCTTCTGGACGCAGCTTAATGACAAATCTTGTATTCTTCACGAACAACGACTATATGGCGGATTCCGAGCAAAATGCATGCTGGAGGACGTATATTAACAGCATGCCTCCAATTTCACCCTTCGGTGAGGCTTCGCTTTGTAAAACCGCAATGCAAATACAAGGATGCCATAGCAGCTCACCGAATGCTCCGTAAGTTGTTGAGCAACCGTTCATGCTTCGTCACGTAGTACAAAGTGTACGCCATTCATATGCGCGTGCCATGCACATTGACTGTTGCTAAGATGTCGACCGTACAAGATTCTCATCTTCAAATGCATCGGGCGGTACTTGTCCTTGTACTTGACTTAGAGCACCTTTGAGCACATATAAGAACGGGCCAGACTTGACAGGGGGAGGCGTCGACTGGTATCCTATTACCAGGTCGCATCGTGGGCAGTGGAATCTGTATTGACGTTCGTGTCCATTTTGTCTGTGGCCACCGTCAAGTATCAAAGATGACAAGTCAGTGTTCAACTCTTTCGGACAGATCTGGAACAGTGTATTTGAGATACTGACCGTTCGATTAACACTGGGTCCTTCGATGTAGCGTTGAGTTTGAACACTCTGGCCTTGGTGGCGCCATCGTCTTGTGAACGAATGACAGTCGATCCGTCTGTTTGTCTCTTCGGTAGACTGGCTAGACTTTTATCTATAACAAGCTAGAAGTCCCGTGAATTACTAACTCAGCCTTCCTAAGCAAGAGAGAGTCCACTTACGATGAACTCTCCACAAATGCAATCTATGGGTGTGATGTCGGCTTGTCAGTCCAGCCGCGAAAATCGGAAAAGCAGATTCGGAATAGTTACAGTAAACGCGCAGGGCCGCCGTAGATGATGCGGTTGGTTGGGCTGTATCATTGACGGAAGTTGGGTGAGTAGCCTGAGATGGCGACCGGCGTAGCAGAACAGAAGAACTCACCGTCGGTGGACGACGACACGGCTGAACGGGATACGACCTTTGGCATGTTGCGCGACGGGCGATGGTTTCAGAGTTCGAATTCTAGAGTTCAGATCCTAGCAGAGTTGTTCACAACAAATCAAAGCAGAAAAGACAGACGTGGACGTGAGAGAGAGAGAAAGTGCGCCGAGGAACGCGGGCGGAGGAAGAGTAGTCATAATTGAAACCACGTGGCTACGAGCCTCTTATTATCCTGTCCGTGGCTTCCAGCGTCAGTCCCTCCCCTCCCCACCTTTGCATCTTGTCTCTTTCCCCCATCTCCCTGCCCCTCAGTCGAGCCATGGCAGAAAAGGACGCGACAGTGCGCCTCAGGCGTGCGGTCCAAGGTGCGCGAGCCAGCCTGTCTGCCAAGAATCTGCTTTGATGTCGACTTCCTCAAGAGAACAACCTCTTCCTGGTCAAACGACTTATCAAACGAACAGGCGACATGAGAAACCCTGATCCTACACACAAACGATTCACTTCACTCGCATGGGCCGCTGTACTGGGAAATGAAGAGACGTTCGAGTACTTGCTGAACGCGGGTCATGATGAAGAGGAACACAGCAGGGTGCGTTCGGCGACTGACATTTTGCTTCCGACATTTATTCACTTGGTGTGCGTTTGATGTAGGACTCTGAGGATAGCACCATCCTGATCCAACTCGCCGAGGCTAAGCCTCCTCTTACGGCCTCCTACAGTTGTGGGCAAACTGAACAAGAGTTTTACGGTGCCACATTGCGAATGGCGCGCCTCTACTATGATCGTTATCCAGACACGCTCGATTGGGCGAATGCAGATGGGAAGACCGCACTCCATATGGCTGCTGAGAGAGGGAATGAGGAGCTTGTGCGGGTGCGTATATTGCGAAATTCTAGGCCCTCGTTAAACCTTGACGAAACACTCTAGATGCTCTGTAGTCTCAACGCCGATTATGACTTGGCGGACAATGAGGGTAACACCCCGCTACACTAGTAAGTCACGCGACCAAATATCCTGATCTGTATTCCATTTCCCAACGTGCATTTGCAGCGCGAGTGCATGGGGACATATACCGGTAAGAGGCTCTTTCAATCACGTTTGTACTGGACTTACCATAATATTCAGATCGTACAACTCCTCATAGAACGAGGATGTCAATACAACGTACGGAACAACGATGGTTTCACACCATCCGACTACGCATACTCGTACGTGCCGTCATACCCCATACTCTCCCCAATTCATATAATTGAACAACCCGCTCTCAGAACAAGCACGAAAGATGTACTACAAGACACCGCTCGCGCACAATTCGAGATGAACAAGAAAGCCCGACGGAACGTCTTCGCCCAAGCCGCTGCTCGCGGGAATGAATGGGGCTCTGCCAACACCCCGATCCCACCAGTCCCGCCGAGACTATCTAACGGCAGCGTGCCAAGGATGGTCAACAGCAGTATGCGAATGCGAAGTGGATCAGGAACGAGTCGCACAACGACGACGTCGGACTCTGGGGACTGGAACGAAAGCTACACGGGGACAAGTCAGAGTCAGAGTCAATCACGAAGTAACACACTAGCTCCATCGGCTGCCTCGTCGTTATCTCCCCCACGAAATGGTGTGCCGCTACCTGCGACGCAAACGGGTGCCTTGTCGGCCGCCCAGAGCGCCGCGGCGGCGAATGGGCTGTCTCCGATAGCCTCGCGTATGCGTGCTGTCGACGCGGAAGCTATGGAAAAGTACAAGTTGCGTCAACGGAGTGGGAGTGCTGCTACAGCTTCCACGGACGCGCCCTCTCAGAACGGATCGGGGTTGTCATCGCATGGACCTTCGGAAGAGGAGATGACGAGTTTACATTCATTTGCGACTGTTGGAAGTGTCGCACCGAGACGAAGACTACGGCCGTCTGCGTCTGCCGCGCAGCTACGGAGTCCACCTCAACCTCCGAGCTCTACGTCGTCATCAGCGATCCACCAGGAGACGCGAGCGCGGAACGGGTCGAGTCCTGGGATCCTCAAACGACACCCATCATTATCCTCCGCCACATCACTCGCGACGAGTAGTAAAGAGTCCACACCAACAACGCCAACCCAATCCATCTCACGCACATTCGCGTCTTCCCGACCGTCTTTATCATCGGAGATGCGAGAAAAGGAAAAAGAATTCATGGGTCCTTCAGCCGAATACGCAAAATTCCCGCCTCCACCCGCCGCACCACCACAACCGCCGGAGAAGGACAGAGATAGGGTGGAGAGTAGTGGTAGGGAAAAGGAGAAAGAGAAGAGTACGACGCCGACGAGTGCGTATACGAGGCGGATACCGTTCTTTTCGAGTCATAAGCATAGTGCTGATCGGGAACGGGAACGCGAGAAGGAGCGGGAGAAGGAAAGGGAGCGAGAGAGAGAGAAGGAAAGGGATAGGGAGCAGCATCATGGGTTTGGAGGGCATAAGCGGAATACGTCGGCCCAGTCGCTCCAGCCGAGGGTGACATGATGCAGGCCCCCCTTCTCTCGTTTGCATGGTACGTTTATTGGATGTTGTGGTCAAGTGTGGATAGGTTATTCTTGGATTTTGTGAGTGCGCGATGTACGCTGCCTTTTCGTTCTAGTTCGCGGTGTCTTCACTTTTTCTTTTTCTTGTTCTTTGGGTTATATGTGTTGTGTTGTGTTATCGTCCATTCGTTCATCCGCTCATCCGCTCATTTGTGCTGTGCTATGTATTTTCGCTGTGTGTTTTGTAGCCTACTTTTCTTCTTCTGTTCATTGTCTCGTGACATGCTGCATAGGACTCTCAACCATCAAATCAAACTATTGTCGCATACTCCCTTATCTGACAGGTTCATTCGACGACTCGGATATGAGAGCGAGTCCTGGCGGTTTATGATGTAATATGGGGACGGCCAACTTGGAATACTCGATTTCAGACATCAGCCACGTCGGAGCTGAGCCTACATGAGCATAGCCCGTGCTAGAACCTGACAGTTGCGAACGATATCTTGGACATCCGAGATCTCTATCTGTCTACCACAGTACTGCGTCATGGCGATTGTGTAGGTCGGATCAATATCAATGCTGTGGTGAGCAGCTGTAAATCAGCTTCGCGTGAGAGTCACGACTCGGCGACGATGACTCCGTTTTGTTGCAGTAGCGTGCAGCACAATACTTACTGTGGTCCTTAAGGCAACAGTAGCCTCAAAGGAAGTCGCAAGCCGGGTAAAACGATGATCATAAACATCGCTCGATAGTCACCAACGTCAATGGTCCGCTTCAAGTTGACTGGTCCTTTCCATTTAACAACGACACAACTACCAGTGTAGATTCAGCTCTAATGTAGTGCCAGTGGGCTCAATCTATAACAAAGATGTAAGTGGGGCCCGATGTTGCGGTTGTTGATGATTATCTTGATTGCTTTCTTTCCGTCTATCATTGCAGGAACATAGTGTAGGTATATGCAATAGCTAAGTTCAATATAGACATTGTGGCGTGGCCTGCGGCGTGTATAAAGACACGCCTGTCGAGAAGAAAACAGCAGAGCCGGCTCTCCAACCCCCCTTGCTACATCCAATACTACATGGTGCAGAGTTACAGACAAGTGAGCCAATACCTCTTGACGACACTGCTGTCGGAGCCTTGGATATTGACGTCTGCTACTTTCGTTTGTGTTAGCATCATGGCTATTGCAAACACCCGCAAGTTCCTTAACTTCGTTGTTCCATGCGTGCTGCTCCTGCAGTGCTATAGTCAACTGTTTGCATCAGCCACGCCTATACCACTCAGTTCTGGCGTGAAAGATCCTTTCAGCGGTGCACCGGGCGACCAGATGCCTGGCGGGAATGAATTTACGGAGCCGTAAGTTCTAAACAACGCCCTTTCGCTGCACGACATACTTACTGATTTTGGTCCGCGCAGCTGGCAGGGATAGGACCTGCAGCTGATACTCAGTAGCGCCCCCGCTAGCTCGAATATTAAATGTTAAATGCTTGCCGTTCGCTTTTGCGTGCGTTTGGAGTATACGTACTGTAGCCGGCGCGTGTAACTTACGAATCATGCAAGTGTCCTCTAGTATGTGCGAAGACGTTCATTGTTGTGAGTGTTGAGATCGTGAGCAGACCCGGTAGGCCTTCTTGAGTTTCGAAGTAACGGAATTCATGCCTGTGTTAAAAGCCCGAGTGGGCAGTAGTACCCACGAAGGAGTGAGAGTTGCGATACCACGATACCATGACAATATTGCCGCCTCTCAGGCTCTTGAAGTGGTCGGGTTCCCCAGTGAATTTATCATCGAAAGTTTTCGGACTGGTTGAACATCCCGCAGCTGCACGTACGAAACGGTGGTACCTTATTACAATCCTTGTCCCGGATCGGTCGGTCTTCACCTGAGTCTCCATGGTGAGATTCCAGGAGTATTCGCTTCGCTGAATTCGAGAAGACACCGTCAGTCTATGACCTAAGAACTATTATGCTGTTCATAATAGAATGGCGTGCTAAAGTATTATCATGAGCATGGTGATCTCGGGCACGATGATTATCAACGTTAAATCCGAAGGATGGTAGCGACATACTTGTAAGTTCGGCCTGGTGGTATTGGCAGTAGCTGTAGCAACGATAGAAGTAGAGATATGACTCGGTTCATGCGCTGTGCATGTTGAGATCGTGAGTGGGCCTACATACATCAGTAAAAGCGTGCAGTAGGACTTCTTGAAGATTCGAAGTGACGGAAATCATCATACCTATATTAAAAACCCGGAAGGACAGTACCCGCGAAGGAGTGAGTTGCGATACCATGACAGTATTGCAATTTATCAGGCTGTTGAGTCATTCGGGTTCCCCGGTGAATTGATCATGTTCGGACTGGGATGAACATCTCGCAGCTGTAGTACGTATGAACCGTGTCGCAAGGAAGACGAACGTTGCTACATTCTTCGCCCAGATCGGTCAGTCTTCACCTGGGTCTCCACAAAGAGATCCTAGGAGTTCGCCAGAACTTGAGAAGACGCTGTCAATCTACGGCCTGAAATAAATCACGCTACTGAGGCAAGGTTCATGATAGCATGTCATTCTAGAGTGTCATCATGAGCATTGCAATCTTGCACTCGATGATGACCAACGCTAAAGATTGATTTGACTGACCTATTTATATATCAAGTATATTCGCAGAATGGTAACGACATAGTACTGGTAAGTTCAACCTAGTGGCATTGATAGTAGCGATAGACATGGAGCTTGCATTATGATATTGATGGTTATCTTGTTTCTCTAGGTCGCTCTGTTGAACATGGATGTGAGTACAGAGCCTGGGGTGATAGAAATGCTGTGGCATGGCTTACGGTATAAAGGTATGTCCCGTCGACGAGGAGACAGTAGAGCCGGCTCTCCAACCCCCCTTGCCACAGCTACGTGACACAGACCTGCCGTATGAGGTGAATAAATGCTTTTCTTAGCGCCGCTGCTAAAGGCATAAGCTAATAGCTACGTTAGCATCATGGTTACTGCTTCCATCCGTAAATTCCTTGCCTTGGTCATTCCATACGTGCTGCTCTTGCAGTGCTATGACCAGGTGTCCGTGTCGGCCCAGCCCGTAGCGGTTAGTGAAGGCCAGTTTAACCCTTTCAGCGGTCCACCGGACAGCTATGTACCTGGCGGAAAGGTATTTACGAAGCCGTAAGTCTCAAGTGAGGGGATCTCTCTGCATGGCATGCTTATTCATTGCGATTTGGGTAGCTTTCGTGGCGGGAAGTACTTAATCAAGTGATTGCACTTGCAGCTTATACATGTGACGTTGCTTTTGGTTAAAGTCTGCCACGATAGAATAGGTTGAGAGGATCAAAACCCTACACGAATAGCCCAACGTGTCCTAGATACCGTCCTCCATGCTCCTCTAAGTCAGAAGCCAGTGCTTGCTGTTCGCTTGTACTACAGTTTGCTTTTCTTGAGTTGTGTCACTGCGTGTAGTTATAAGTGTTCCGAATAGGTTGATGGAATCATATAGGCCACCTCTATCGGTGAAGACGTTCATGCGCTGTGTATGTTGAGACTGTCTTGACTTACATACCACTTTATAGAGGTCAGTCATGATCGTCACCGTAACTTGAACTTGAAAGATCAACTTGAAGTTGGGCGCTAATCGAAATCTGGCAGCGCAGAATGCCGATCTGCCTGGATCTCAGCAGCAGTCACAACTCACAATGACGTGTCACGAAGAGTCACGTCACGCTTGGTGCTGGCTACTAGGGCTGTTTTCAGAAACGACTCTCATACTTATTGCAGCCAATCCCCGGCCTCCGCTAAGATGTCTCGAGGACGCTCTACTTCACCACATCCGTTGCGCGACGAGGATGTCGACATGGACAGCGAGCGCGTCGAAAAACCCAACGCCAAAGTGGTCATCGTCACCAACCTCTCCAGGAACGTAGTCGAGGCTCATTTACAAACCATCTTTGGCTTCTATGGAGAGATCACGAAGGTCGACTTGCCACTATTTGGGAAATGTAAGATTCATGTCTAATGCGTATGCGTATACTCGACATTAACGTATCTGTTGGAACGAACTACAGCTGGCCAAAACAGAGGCAAAGCCGCACTCGAATACTCGGACGCAGCGTCCGCACACAAAGCCGCATCGCACATGGACGGCGGACAACTGGACGGAGCCGTCGTCAAAGTCGAACTATCAGAACTCCCCGTCCGCTCTCGTTCCCGCTCTCCTCGTCCACCTCCCCGTGGCGCACGTAACGGTGGCGGTGGAGGTCGTCCACGCTCATTCTCCCGCTCGCTCTCTCGGTCCCGGTCTCCGCGTCGTGGAGGCGGTGGCGGCGGATACGGAAAACGCGACAGGTTCGACCGGTTCGCGGACAGAGATCGGGATAGAGACAGAGATAGGGATTTCAGGTCGAGAGGGTACGGTGGTGGTGGACCTGGAGGACGGAGAGGACCTGTAGGGAGAGACACCTACCGTCCCATCTCACGTTCTCGTTCGCGCTCCCCCATTCGCAGAGGCGAACGGGACCGTATACCCCCTCGGAGACGTTCTCCGAGCTATGAGCGCGGTGGGGCTGCGTACAGGTCATCTCGTCGGTCGAGGTCGCGTAGCTACTCGGTGCGCTCAAGTCGTTCGCGTACAAGGTCGCTCACGCCGCGCTCGAGGTCGAGGTCTGCGTCGTATTCGTCGTATTCGAGGTACTCTAGGAGCAGGAGTCGGTCGGTGGCGAGCAGTCGCGCGAGGAGGAGCTTTAGCCGCGATGATATCAGGGACAGCAGGTCGAGGTCACCGGCGCCCAAGGATTAGGACACTTCGCTTCAAGTTAGTGCTTCGTTATCTTGTGCGTGTACTACTGCTTTATCAAATGACCATGATATATTGCAACCCATGGAAGACGTGTTGTGATATAATAAAATGTTCGAGTCGTGTTTTCCAGTCATTACAAGGCAGTATAAGGGAGTCGTACGGATAGCGTAAGTATATTTACATCAATCAATCACTGACGTGAGAGTCATCGTCCTGTAAGAAGGGGCTACAGCAAACACCGTCAATCAAAGCCTACTTTACTGTTGGAGAGGCACTCACGTATAGTCAAAGTTGTAGTCGTTGCGAATGGCATGGGACATCCACTCCTCGTCTGCCTCTTGGAACGGGAATCCCGGTCCGCCTGCTAAGCTGAGGACCACAGGGAGGAGAACGAGGCCATGCAGGGCACCAGATATGATGAGAGTGAACCACATGCGGAAGTAGTAGATCTATGAACGGCTCAGTAAATGACAGCTGTGGCTATATAGTCGTGCATGAGCAACGTACCTCAAGTAATCGGGAACGAGTGAGTGCTAAGACGCACATCCCGATCAACTTGGTAAAGGTGATACCAGAGAGCACCTGGAAAGAAACCAGAACAGTTAGCCTTTCATCCTCGACAAAATGCGTGGGCCAGAGATAGAACGCACCGAGGGGCCAACGTCCACTAGAGCAGTCACCATCCTCTCATTCCTCTCTTTCTGGCCAGCCGGATGATCAACGGGCAGCCCCGACCCGCAACTCATGAACGCCCTCGCAACATGCGCACAAAACTCCACCGCAATCCCCAACGAAATCACCAAGTTCACCAAGCTAATCGCATTCAAGCTGATACCCCATACGCCCATAACCCCCATGACGGTGATCACCGTCAGGCCAACGACGCCAGTGACAATGGTTCCTGTGCGCCATGACCCAAGGAGTAAGGCAGTGACGAGGAGCACGGCAGCGAGTCCTAGCCCGAGGATCTGTTCGGTGATGGCGATGATATGCGCGTACTGGTCGAAGAAGACGTAGTGCAGCGAGTACGGGAAGACGTCCACGCCTGTCTTCTCCGAGATCTCGTCTGCTATACGGTGTGCCGCGTGGAAAGAGTTGATGTAATCCGCTTGCGACTTGAGTGGGGTGTGTGAAGTACGGAAATGCGAAGTCACGACGTCCGTGCGGTTCGCGTCCAAAGCGAGAGCGTTACCGAACGATGCTCTCCCCGCCAAGGGGCAGTCTTCGTTCGTGGGTGATATGAGCCATTGGTTCAGATACCGCATGAACTCTTCGCCTTCAGGTAACCCATTCATAGTGATATTCCACGCAGGCTCGTTTCCCTCAAAACACGGTCGGCAAATCCGATCAGGCTGACGGCTCGTACAGAACTTCGTCGGATCGCGCCTGTTCACTCTGCAGCATCTGCCTTGAGCAGGGTTCAGCCAGTTCAAGAAGTCATCGATCCATGATGCCGTGGGGTCTGCAATGAACGACGACGCTGAGATCTTGCGTTCGGCTTCTAGGACGTTGGCGACTGAGAAGTCGTCACAAGTGGTGAAACGTCCGCAGAGCTCTTGTTGGACGGGCCGCTTCTTGGTGTCTGCGTCACGTACGACGAAGTATACGGGAGGTCCGATCTCGAGGTACGCGTCGACTGCGTCAAACCAAGGGATCAAGTAGGACTCAGAGGGTAGCGCCAATCTTTGTTCTGTTGCATTCTTTAGTACATTTGCTCGCATAAGAAGTAGCCCACACACCTAATCCAAGTTCGATGTGCTGTATTGAGATGATAGAGCAGACAAAGAGTCCAGCGAACGTCAGTAGGACGACGCCTTTGACAACTGGTTTCAGCAGGAATGGTACGTAGTGCCTTCGAATGAACTTGGCCAAGGTGCCTAGACCACTCCCAGGAGGTGGTGGGTCCAGTAGCGCGATACGCGACGGTACCCGAATGCATGGGAAGCAATCTATACGGTTAGCCTGATACAGCTCGATTTTAGTAGTGTATTCTCCGATCTTAAACTACCCATCCTCACCTCCTGTCTTCGCTGATCCAAAGTGAGCGCTCCAACAAACACAGTGACTTGCAGCAATGCATTCAAGAACACACTCCCTGCCGCATATAGGGCAAAGTTCCTCACCGCTGGCATTGGCACAATAGCACCGAGTGCAAACGCGACTACCTCAGTGATTGTACTGAGCAGTATAGACGGACCCATCTTCGCTAGCGTGCGAGCGACTCGTTCTTCCACTGGCAAGAAAAGGGGCACCGACGCAGCGTCGACAGACTCGTCGTTGGACTGGGCGGGGTCAAAGCGTCCTCTGGGGTGCGCAGGCGAGATAGGCGTGACGGCACTGAAGTTCGATGCTGTTGATGCGTTGGGACCGTGTAGGAGGTTCTGACGATCCATCTCGTGTACGAGGATGAAGACATTATCCACTCCCACTGCGAGAACTAGGAAGGGGATCACTTCAGCGATGATGAGCGTAGCTCGGACGTTCAACAATGAGAAGAATCCGACGGAGGAGGATACGGAAAGGATGACTAAGCTGATTCCGAACAAACCAAGTCCAACTTTCGATCCTACAAATAACTTGCGAGGGATGCGCGGGAACCAAGAGGGAGTTTCTCGTGAGTCGATGGACAGGGTGGATGAGCCAGCGCGGCTGAACAACTTGGGGAAGTTCCTGGCCCATCGAAGCAGAGAAGTACCAAGGCCGTCCTCCTCTCCGCCAACATACCCACTCCCGAGTGTTAGCGACACGTAGAAGAACATTGCGAGGTAGGATAAAACGACGATCTTCACGTCCATATTGGTGCTCTTGTTAATTTCCTCTTCGAGAGATACACCTGTAGAGAATGCGATGTCCAAACCTGCCTCATCGCCAATGCGTCCCTCCAGGTCCTGCAGATAAGTCCTCAGAGTTCTCTCCCACTCCATCGCTTTGGCTTCCTCCTCCGGGTCCAAGGAGTTCGATACGACGTAGGTGACTACCAAGGCTTTGGAGTCCAGATATTCTTTACCTCCTTCAGGTGACATGGGTATGCCACCGAGGACGTATTGTGGTGCAAGAGGCTGCTCGAAGTCTGGTCTGCATTCGACCGGGGAGCGGGCGCAGCGTAAAATATGATCGCGCCATGTGTCTGGATCGTAGGTACTGAGGTCGTTTCCAAACCAGCCACCGATAGATTGTACGACACAGAAACCATCTGGCCCAGCGGGCTTGAAACAGACGTCATCCAGCGTATAGTTGTTCGGCTCTGAGCGCAGTTCTCGGATTTCCTCCTCAATATGGAACCAATACTTCAACGTCTCCCAAGAGAGCACAGGCTCTTGATACTTCGTTTCGAACCCTGTAGAGAAGTCGACAAAGTTGACGGGCGTAGAGGTAACATAGATTTGCTCGGGGCGGAAGAATGGACCAAAGTGCTCGTCGAAATACTCCTTCTGGATCTTACTCTCCGAGTCTGGTGCAACCCACAGGCGAACGGGATCCGTCTCGACAGCAAAGTTCTTCCAGCCGATGTTGAGGAGGCCAACGACGGTGAATATAATCGCAAACGTGAGCCATGGGGAGGCTGCAACTCGGAAGCCGAGATGGTAGAAGAACCTTCGAAGGATAGTGTTGAGTTTGTATTGGCGTGGTTGTACTGTCTCGATGGGGTCCAGGAGAGAAGCACCTCTCCCAAGACGACGAGATTCTGAGTAGTTCTCTGGCGATTCATCCCCGTTCGCATGCGAGAGGGAGGAAGCGCCAATGAGACCTCGGGAATGCGAGCGTGGAGATAGAGGTGTACTATCAGAGGCACCGTCTGCAGTCAGTGCGGCACGATTGTAGCGCTCCTTTCGTCTACGAAGTGTGCGCTGCAAGGAGTACCCGACAAGGAATGAGATGACTGCTAGACCGTAGGCAAGCACAAGAATAAAGGATAGGCATGGCAGCACTCCGACGTGGCATGTTGGTTCGGAGCCAGGAGGAGGTACCTCCGGCAATGCTTTACAGACGTCCGGACAGTCAATACACGTACACCTGCTACCAAGGTCGTCGTCGTAACAGTTACGAGCTGTCTTGTCGAATGGCAAGATTTCTGTAGGAGCCTGACTTGGGAAGTTGATTTGGAATGGGCTACCCATGTCTTTTACGTCACCCATAAACTTGAAGAATCCAGAGTAGTTCGTGGCACCTCCACCGATCAAGTCCATGGCATAGCCGTTCGTTGCACCAACTTGTATCTTTGAGCAACTGTCATAGAACCCTGTTCCAAAACGGTCGCCGACATAAAAGTCAACGGACTCTACGGCGGTCTTGCCTGTGATGGATTGTTGAGTGGATGTGACATTGAGAAAGGTGGCTTGATTGGGAGAGCAAGTGAAGGTACACCAGAACTCGCGGAAGTTGTTTCGGCATGCTGGACATGATGCAATGATGTTCTCAGCTTGCACAAGGTTATCTCTCAGTGTCTCCAGTTGACTTGTCGTGCAGCAAGTAGGTCCTGCGGTATAGTCTGCTCCGCATAGCGATACTAGCAGGTCGCGGTCCACATCATCCTATACTGTCTTTAGCCAAAGGGTGTGTACATACTCCCAAACACTTACCTCCGTTGCTGCTTCATCGGTTGGACATGGCAATGGTTTCCCAAGCCAATCCTTAGGACCACAGGAGCCTCTCATTGCGCAACGTCCCTCTCTCCCGTCCATGGCAGCTACAGCCTGGCCCTTCGTCGGCGACGCCATGCGACCTAGTTACAGGTCCAAAGTAATTCTGGCCTTGTACAGTTTTGGTCTGCAGTAGTGCGAGCTTCGACAAGAGGAGAGATTGAGTACGCGGTTAGGCTGGAGCTGAAGCACTGAAACGGAAATGACGCGACTGGGGTCGCGCTGCAGCTGCGGACATTGTCCGTGCCTGCCACGTGGTTTGATCCGTTGATGGGATGTGCGCGTGATTACCTCACCGGAAATTATCATCTTCGGATTGACTTCAGACTTGAAACCCACCACGATTAAGCTCAAGTTAGTCGTATGCTGAACTTCGTGACCAAGCAATTACTGATACTTGATTTGCCTTAGTAATGTCGGAAGCTCCATCATCTAGCAAGCCAAAGTCCTCAGCAAATGCATCTAAACCTCGGAGGCGATTTGTAGGCAGCAAGTCTGCTACCCCTTCAAAACCAGGAGTGTCTTCTGTCATAGCAAATCAAGTACCAGCAGAAATACTACAGGATGCGAAGCTCAACGCTGCGATATCCCAACTACCCCCAAACTACTCGTTCGAGATACACAAGACTATTCATCACATAAGGAAGAACGACGCAAAGATGGTGGCTCTCCAAATGCCAGAAGGATTGCAGATGTTTGCCTGTACTATCGCAGACATCATTGAACGGTGCGCAGGTGACACGCTCATTTAGCCTTGTGGCAACGTATGATATTAATATATATATCGCAGATTCACATCCGCATTGACGGTGATTATGGGGGATGTCACATACGGAGCGTGTTGTATCGACGATTACACTGCCGTAGCTCTTGGGTGCGATATGCTGGTGCATTACGGGCACAGTTGTCTCGGTTGGTCATCATTTTAGTCTCTATTCATCTCTACTCACCTTTCACTTGCAGTACCGACCACTGAAACTACCATTAAGACGTTATATGTCTTCGTCGAAATAGCTATCGACGCAGCCCATTTAGCCCAGACTGTGCGGCTGAACTTCCCGACAGATCGAAGACAGTTTCATGAGCTTCTACTGGACTCAGAAGAAGGCAGTCCCGATGTACCAGCAGGGCAGCCGATAGGCCCTGGCCAGCATCTACGTATCGAGGGTCCGAGTACCTCAACGTCAACTACAAGCACGGAAACTGGAGAAAGCCCCTCTACATCTTCTTCGTCTGGTGAACCCACTCGTTTGGCTCTTGTTTCGACGATCCAATTTGTAGCGGCGCTCTCACGCCTCAAAGACGACCTCACCACCGACACAAGCATTCCTCTATCCCATGCGATCGAGAAAGGAACAACAGATAATATCTCCGAATTACAAGTCGGTCACCCAAGACTATATAAAGGTAGCTACGAAGCCTCCATACCGCGCTCAAAGCCCCTTTCCCCTGGTGAAATTCTAGGATGCACAGCGCCCCATCTCAGCGACGACATCGACGCTCTCATGTGAGTCCCACCATTCAACTAAAAGCCATCTCGCTCACAATGGATTTCATCTCCGCTGGTCCACAGATACCTCGGCGACGGCCGCTTCCATCTCGAGTCGATTATGATCGCGAACCCTTCTGTGCCTGCATTCCGCTACGACCCGTATTCGAAGAAACTCACGCGGGAACGGTACAACCACACCGAGATGCGCACAGTCAGGCATGAAGCTGTTGAGAACGCCCGACGAAGCATCGGTGCGTTCGCCACGCCTGATACGCACGCCGACCCCGCCTCGCCGTCCGCACCCGCCCACACTGGCGGTATCAATTCGGATTCACCCCCGCTCTGGGGCGTCATACTGGGTACCCTCGGGCGACAGGGGAGCTTCAGACAATTGCAGGCCATCACCCATCAACTTTCGAGCTCACGCACGCCCATCCCGTACATGCCCATCCTGCTCTCCGAGTTATCGCCCGCCAAGCTCGCGCTCTTCAACCCTCACATTTCGACCTTCGTGCAAACCTCGTGTCCTCGCTTGTCAATTGATTGGGGCTACGCCTTCGACAAGCCCCTCTTAAGCCCGTATGAGACTGCCGTCGCTGTTGGAAAGGCGGTTGGGTGGATAGAAGAGACCGAGAAGGGAAAGAAGGAGAGTATCTACCCGATGGATTTCTACGCTGCGGGCACGCCTTGGGCGGTCTCGCGAACTAAAGCTGCATACTGATTGGTTTAGTGTGTATCATAATCACGTACTCATGACAGCGTAGCCCTGCGCACATGAACGCCGTTTCCTCGCTATATAAGAGGGTCACTTCTTTGTCGCCAACGTAATTGGTAAAGTTTATATCACCGTGTACTCGAGACAACCTTCGGAACACTACGAATTCCATTATTCCATTACCAACAACGTTCGTTTCATTATGAGATGCAAATCACACTGGGTCACAGGTTCAACTACGCCTTAAACTCTAAAAACAACGGTGGTTCGTCAGTCAACTGGAAAGAAAACTGGATAAGAGACTGACCCATAGGCGTATTCGACTTCATCAACGCCTGCGCCAGATTGGAAAGGTCCCGAGGGCTCCTTCGGTATGGGACCAAGCTCCGTTTCGTCATCCTCCACATCAGGGTCAAGAGCGCTGCCGTCCTCAAGATCGAACGGTAATACAGGCCGCAGTCCGCTGCCCGAACTCGAGCGCCGTCCTCCAGCCGGTGACTTAGTCAACGCAGCCATAGTTTTCGGACTCATGTGCTATGCGAAAGAGAAACACGCAATGAAGTCGTCAGACAAATATATCTCTCGCGCGAAGTCTGCTGACGAAGATACGGAATGGGATTGATGACTCACCTCCCAGTTGTTCAAGTTCTCATCAGGCACCTCCCGGTCGTCTCGACCGGCATCAAGCCGCGCGTCGTCACCCAACTCTCCAATAGACACGATACTCTCGCTGTCGCTTATCCCATCGGCGATGTCTGAAAACTCTGGCAGCCTCGACCACGCCGAGACGTTCGTTACGGGGGGAGCGTCACCACTGGCCACGGGTTGATCGGACCATCCCAAATCAGACAGATATTCCTGGTACTCCTCCTCAAAGGCGATATCCTCGGTCACATAAGGTAGGAAGATCGACGGATCCGGCTGTTGTGCACGTAGCGGCGGGAAGACGTCGGCGTCGACGGTGTTGGGCGTGCCCACAGGCCGTATGATCCCGGACAACTCCGG
>JAXQGX010000148.1:0-20257 GCA_037040455.1 Irpex sp. P115-07
AGTAGTAAGAAAGGAACATAAGGCGTCTAGGTCACTCACGCGTTTCTGAACTTAGGAACTTTCAACTTTGCGACGTTAGTGATGAGGAGTGCCGCCCGTCGATATGCTCAAGATATCCTTGGGATACCTCCGGGACATCCCAGCCGTGTATATCCAGTGGATGTCGTACTCAGGATATCAACCGGATATCCACAAAATTCATCTCGTCGTTATACTCCGGATCACCACGGTGTATATCCTGTCTGGTTCACGGTTATGTACATTTGACACCGCCAGGATGCCGTTGTGACGATACCGTCAGGATAAATCATTTATTTATACGCCGGCTATCTGAAATATAATCACAGTATATCTCCTAACTATCACCGTGCTAACTTTCTCAGTTTTATCCGCACGATATCTTTTTCGCCTGGGCGTGTATGTTCACGGCGCCAAGGGCGATCGTATGTTCCAACTTCTCGAGCGACCAAGAATCGGGATTTATTCTCATTTCGCAACGTTGTCATCTCGTCTACTCGACACTGTCACACGTGGCGGATTGATGATACCAATCATTTTCATTCAGAAAATACTATAGCTACTACGAGGCAATACATACGGAAACAGCGCAATTATACACCTGGGGAGAGGACAGTCAGCAAAACAGTCAAGAAACATGGAAGATAGAAGAATCAGGTCTCGATGCGTTTCAGCAGGCACTCGAACCCATCTCCACTTTTGTACACTGGGAGACTTTGGTATAGGCCGAGTGCATTCGTGTCCGCCCATCGAATAAATTTCATCCGACGACGAACGTCCCAGGGAAAGAGGTACTCACGACCTGATGGAAACAATACAGCGAGCTCCTCCATTCGAAAACCTATAGGTAAGATTGTGTGTTAGCGGATTGGACGGGAAAGATGGATGAGAAAGAAAAGATCAGCCAAGGCTGAAACTAAATAGTATAGGTTGTCTACACGTAGGTTTCGGTAGTTGGACATGGTATAAAAGGTATCATCATCGAAATGAAGTTGGAAAGCATCACTCACCACAATCAGCCAGAAGACAGACTAGTACAACATGAGAAGACACGTCGAGGACACGAGAGCGTTGAGCGAGAACAGCAAGAAAAAGTTTCGCGTGAATACTCGCTTAAACTCCGCCCATCTCCGCCTCGGACCATACCGAGATAACGATTTACTGGCTGATCTCCGGCGCCTGAAGTAGATTGAAGATTCTGGCGACTTCTCGCTCAATCTCCAGCTCTGCGATTTCTCAGCATTTTATGTTTTTCTCCTTTGCTCTCATAAAACTGTATCGATAGCACATTCATCTTCCAGTACACTCCTCTCATACCCCCTCTCCTCATATTCAACGTCTCACTGAAAACAAACAACATGGAATCTTTGCTCAGATGGAGCATCGAGAACTCGACACCTGCAGAGCCTGGTGCTTCGCAGCCACCGCAACCGCGCAAGGACCTGGACCCTGCTATTATTGATATGATACTGGGAAAGCCGGATGCGGAGCGTATGAAGGAGATGTTGGCGATTGCTGTAGACGATACTAAGTCGGATGATGAGAGGTTGGACGCGCTCGATGAATTCGAGATGGTACGTTGCGGCTGATTACCTTCAATTGCAACTTGTACTGAAGATTGCCTTTGTAGCTTATAGAAAGCATTGATAATGCCAATGGTGTGTGAATCGTGTTCTATTTGTAAAAGTACCATCGCTGACATAGGCATTCCAGACCTCGTGAAGCTCAAGATGTGGGAGCCGCTACAGAACCTCCTTACAGCCCCTTCTTCGTCAGACGAAATCAAAACCAATGTTCTATGGATAATTGGCACCGCTGTACAGAACAACCCTTCCGCACAGAACGCTGTAAGTCCTAACACCTAATACAATATTTCAAGTAACGACTAACTTTTAAACACTAGTATCTCGCGCTCTCACCTCTGCGAACGGTGCTGTCATTCTTGGAGCCATCAGTGAGCTCCGCCAAACTTCGGTCGAAAGCAGTCTACGCGCTCTCAGGCACTCTGAAGCATTCATCGGCTGCCGTAAAGCAATTGAAGGAAGCCGAGGGCTGGGACACGCTGCGGCGTGCGCTCGAAGGTACGTACAACCTCCTGCACAAACCTAGCATGATACTCACAAAATGCCCGCCTGCAGATTCTGACATCTCCGTTCGACGGAAAACCGCCTTCCTACTCAACGCCATCCTCATTCCCTCTGCCCCCGTTCAACGACGCCCTACCCCTACCCCTACCACCACCGCACCCGCTCCATCCAGCACCGCAGCCCCATCCAGCACAAGCACATCAGTAGTTCTACACCCAACTGCCTCTGCCGAGAATGCAGCGCCCTCGGGTCCCAACGTCCAAACCCCTGTCCATCCGAACTCGCATGCGTCTATGTTGGCTGATCCCTCGTCGGCGTCGACGTCTGAGCTGACCATCGACGCCCTAGAGAACCACGGGCTGTTGCAGGTTCTTATAGACTCGCTTGTTTCGCCTGTGCCGCATGGTCCGGATGGTGAGACTGAGGGTGATCCGGAGTTCGAGGACAAAGTAATCGGGTAAGTGTCCTCCATCCTTATCCTTGCCCCTGACCACTTACTAATATAACAATGCAGTGTCCTACACACATACATCGCATCATGTCACGGCAGACTCTCCCCAGCACAGGCCGATTCGCTGTCCTCGTACATCAAAGCTGAGACGAAGAAGGCCGGTGGACCCGGAAAGCTAGCAGAACGGTGGGGCATGTCTGTGCGGGAAGCAAACTCGTTCATAGAGGCTGTCGAGCGGTTCCGGTCGTCTAGTGCGTAAAGCTATGTAACTTTCTGTACTTTAGCATTTCTCTAGCATAATGTATTTCTCTATTCTATTTGGCTGTGCAGCGCCAGAAGGCCCTTCGCGGGAAGGCAGTGACATCTTATCCATGATGGAAATTCTAAGTACATATACTGCCGCTGCCTCAGGGGCTAGCTTGTCCATCATAGCCGTCTCTCCCCAGGACGACTCGGAACCCAAATAACACATATCAGCGCTAACATGTCATATGGGCGCCTAAGCGCGGCGTTGTATGCGGAAAATGGCCAAATGAGGAAAGAGCTTGCTCGAACCTTCCACCGCGGCTTCCAGTAAGTGCTTTCATTTTCTACTACGAACCAGAGACCCTGACTCATATTTGGGTTTGGTGGATTTATCAGCACAGTGTATACTCGGAAGAACTTGACTATACGTGTATACGCGTCGCGCTTACGCGTATGCTGACTGCTGCGGGGTGCGATGGTATAAGTACTGGTGTGAGTTCGGGGGAGAGGGATATTTCTTCTCTCTACCCTCATCTCTCACAGTCGAAGCCAACTCTCAATACCTATCGCACTATTCGCAGCGGATAACGAGCAAAGATGATGTTCTACCTCTCTCTCACTTCCGCTCGCCCCAGCCCCAGCCATCCTGGCTTCCCCTTCGCTCCCAATCCCCCTGCCGGACGTGCTCAGGCTCGCCCCACTCCATTCGACTACGGCTATCCCAACCACGAGCTCAATGATCATCACCATTACCCCTACTCCGACTGCCCCGGCGTTCACTCAGGCTACTCTCACGTCGACGTGGACGCCGCCGTCGAACGCGCAGCCCGCGAATACGCCATAGCCCAACGCCGTGCACAAGCACTCGAACAAGAACGCCTCCGCCGCGTCCGAGCTATCCAGGAGCATCGCCGTCGTCTAGAAGAGCAGCGTCGTGAGCAAGCTCAAGCTGAGGCGTTCGCTGAGATGGCTGCGGCTATGGAACAGCTCGCTGCTACGAGACAGAACCGGCGTGCGCAGATGTACGAGGAGTACGAGCGCGCGAAGGCGGAGGAGGTTGGTCGCTTCCAGGCTACGCTGAGAAAGCAGCGGGAAGCGGAGGTGAGGAGGCGTGAGGAGGCGCAGAATGCGTTCCTTGATGCTCTTGGTTTGCGCCATTCCGAGCGTGAAGAGCCACGTCGTGTCCCGGTCATGGTATGTGTTATCGCATACCTTCTCGTTGGATTGGCACAGATTTCTAATGACGTGCATGTTCAGCCTCAACCCCAGCCAGCACCGTCACCGAAGGCCGCTACACCGCATGAGAAGCTCCGTCGCCGTCTCGAGGTCGACGAAGATGCAGAAGTGCAAGAGGTGATCGAGAACCTCTTGAACCTGTTCGCTCCCAGCGCCCTTTCACATCCACAGGAGACCAAGCCAGCTGAGTCCCCTGTCAAACAGGACAAGGGCAAAGCTCGAGAGTCACCTGCTGCGTTTCCTTGGGAAATGCATACCAAGAGCGGTGCTGAGCCCAACAACGTCGACGGGGCTGCTCGTACTGTGCGCTTCAATGTACCAGTCACTGCTACTCCTGCCGCTCCCCGCCAGACCACTCCACCCACCTCGATCCCAATACCCACCCAGGCAGAACACACGAACCTCCGTCGTGTCCCCGCCATCCGCCGCTCAGTAGCCACACAGCTTTCCCTCGGCGCCATAGATCGTATCAGCACTCTACTTCAAGAACTCAAGAGTTCGTTTGTCTTCCCCACAGACCTCGACCACACACCGTCCAACTCTCGCTCTTCCACTCCCTCACCTGTCACCCCTGACTCAGACTCCGCGCAACTCCCCTTCACGAGTAAGAACAAGCCGGTGCATGTATACGAGCACGCATTGAACGGGTTGTTGGCGAAGCTTGACGAGGTGGATAGTCATGGAGATGAAGAGGTGAGAAGGCGTAGGAAAGAGGTTGTATTGGAGGTTGAGAAGGCGTTGGCGGAAGTGGATAGGAAGGTTGCGGAGGCGTCGCCGAAGGTGGAGAAGTCGAGTCTGCCTGAAGAGACCGAGGTTGCTTCTCTGTCCACTGCACCAGTCGCTGCTGAGGCTGCTGTCATCTCTGCCGAGGCTGAGATCAAGCCTGAGGTAGCGGCAGAGGTCCCTATTGCCTCCTCTGAGGTCTCTCGTTCACCGTTAGTTACCGAGGAATCTGTTCCCGCGGCCACTCAATCCGAGGCAACCGCGGAAGACACTCAAACTACCGACACAACATCCTCCGTCGTCGCCGAGTCGGAGGCAGTCCTCGATGCGGTACCAATTGTTATTGACTCCGAAGAAGTCTCCGCCAGCTCCGACATTCACACCGACTCTATCGCAAACACTGACTTGTCTGCTAATGCAGAGCCCTCAGGAGACGTTTTGGAAGGAGAGGATACTGTTGTCCCGGAACATCCCTCCACCGACGTAGCTATCCGTGAGCCGGAGCTTGAAGTACTCCCACCCACAGTCGAGTCCTCTGCACCCACTTCACCTTGCGAAGTCGCGCCTGCGCTCGTCAGAACACCCACCCTACTTCCCGAAATCACTTCCAGCTCTCAAGATGTCAAGGCAATCGAGGAGACCCATCCTGCAATAACCACCCCAGAGAAGGAAACCCAGGATGTCGAATCAGCGACGTCTACTCCCCCTGTCCATACGCCAGAATTCATCACCCCTCCTGTTGTCGAATCGGCAGATACTCCGCAGTCCGCCACCGTAGACGATGCCGTCCCATCGCCAGAAACCGAGTCGGTCTTTCTGTTACAAAGTCATCCCCAGGAAGACGATCAGTCCTACATACGTGCGAAGGCGAGGGCTGCTGCGAGTAAGGAGGGAGACGCTACAAGCGATTGGGAAAGCGCTGAGTTGAGCAGTGTTAGCGATGTTGATGTTGACGGGGAGACGTGGTCTGAAGTTGAGTAGGGTATATTGAATGATTCGATCGATGGAGGGTTGCAGTAATTACTAGTATTTGTTAGTGTGTGGACTTTTGGATTCTTTGTATAGTTGTACACTATAATACGTCCCGGTTTTGTCTTGTATCCATATGCAATGATTATATCCTTCTACTTTTTATCTCTGCGTCTGAACCATATCGGGCAACGAGAATGAATTAATGCGTAATGATTTGTAAGATGCTTTCTTGAGAGGCATATAGGTACACAAGTAATGAATAGTCCTAGATAACGTAGATAGCAGGTAAAGTCAAAGCAAGTTGGTAAACATACAAGGGAAAACATAATATCTCAAGACACAATACCACGAATGAGCAGTCCAATCTGTATAAGCGAACCCGACCAAGAGAACGACAAAGGAAACCACTGCCCTTCCGTCTTCCAAGAATCCAAGCGACAACCCAAGCCCAAGCCGCCACCAATACACCCTTCATCTAATCGTGAACTTATCATACATGTCCTCCTTCTTCGGCTGTTTCGGCGGTATACTCCAAACCTTCCACATCTTCATCGCCTCCTCCGTCGGGCATATCGTAAACACCATCGTCCCGTCCGGACTCAAACAACTATGCCCCACCGGCCCTATATGTGCCGTAACGCTGACAGTTCGTCGGTAGGAAGGATAGGAATGCACAGTTATGGAATGCGTGAGGGGCGATTTGACTTGCATCGGTCGGGCGTTTGTAGGGTCTGCCGGGCTTTCTGGATTCCACGCGTGGCCATGCGTGCTGAGAATCTCCTTGCAATGTGGCGACCAGTGGAGGGAGGTTATGGAGGCGTTGAGGGAGAGGATGTGTCGCGGTTGGGGTATTGGAGAGCTTGATTTGACGCTGAATACACGTATCTTGCCGTCCGGGTATGTTGAGCCTGTAGCAAGTAGGTCTGGCTGCCATGGGCACCATGCCAACGCCTGTTAAGTAGTTTGAGTATTTGCTCATTGCACATGTGAAAGCGGAGATTCGCACCTTTACTGGGGCGTTATGATGCATACGACCACCCATTCTACTGCTATTGCTCAGCTCCTTGCCAGCCCGTACATCCCAAACGTATACCACGCCAGCCTGGTCTCCCGTGGCGAGGTAGTTTCTATCGGTACTCCACTTCACCCCGTGAACCTTGCTCTGATGCAAGGTCAACCGGCTGACTAGAGCAGATTGTCGGTCGTCATACAGGTTGACGCCTCCGTTATCCAACCCAACAGCGAGTAGGTGATTGTTCCAGTCCATCCCGCCTACAGAGTCCATATCTTCATCCTTCCAACTGTGCAGCACTTCTTTCTTATTGACGTCCCAAAGTTGCACGTTGCCTAGCGTAGTGCCCAAAGCGAGTTTCGTGGGTGAGAGTACAGACCATTGAACGCTTCTTGGCCTTCCGTACGCCAACTTATCGATCTCGCATAGATGGACTATGGCCCGTGTATCCAGGTTCTGGTAGTAGACATCTTTGCCACAAGCAACGGCGATGATGTTCCTCTGTGACCAAGTAAGTGGGTATGCAAAGGGATCCGCAGGAATACCGGGCCCATCGAGCGCTAGTAGAAACTGTTTCCGTCCTCCGAGGTTGGATGCCGCGGACACAGAGGATGACTTAGACACTTGGGCAAGCAGAGGAGTCAGGTTTGTCCGTAGAGACTCGTACGCGTTTCCTTTCCCCTTCGACGAAGAAGGCTCTCCATACCTCAACACGCGGTCCTCGATAAGTCCAAAGACGTTCGCCATGCGTCTGGAGCGAGGTGTAATACTAAGCGGGATTGAATGGTCGGGTCTCGCCGCTATGAAGCGATCGCCCTACAAGAAGTTTAATATCGATGCAATAGTGAAAGAGAAAGCACTCACGAAACTTTGTCTGCGGGAGGTAGATGCCGCCGACGCAGTGTCAAGTTCCCCATCGAGCTCCGCGGACGATATCGTCACTCGTCTTCTCTTCGCCGAATATGCATTTGTGACTGAACCTGGCACCCATGTCCGCTTTCTGACTGGCGTTGCGCATATAGCATTCGGCGACGGTGGTTCCATGCTGAGGAGCGAGGAGGCTGATGAAGGGCGGGAGCAGAAGTGGTTGGCGGCGCATCATGCATCAAACGCGGTCAACAGCACTTATCGCAAACCACGTGACTATGTTTTGAATTCCTTGATTGATAGCCACATGAAGGGCTAGTGAGCGTTGTATATTTGTGAATCAGTATGTACCGGTGTTTGAATTCCAGATATCTCGACTTGGAGGCAATTGGTGGGCATAATAAGGGAGGTTTGAATATTTTCCGGGACAACGCAAGTCGGAGTGCGGGGTAACGCCACAAAGTGAGCGCTTGCCAGAAAAGGAATACTAACCCAAGCTCGTCCGTCCCCCTGATGCTCTGTAACTCTGCCACCATTTGCATCATGTACTGAGTCTCTGGCAGTAAGTTCTTTCGGGTCGCCAAGTCAATGGTAATGAATGGTCATCGATGTTAAGTCTATAGCGTCCTGCTGTTGCATGTGTGACGATCAACATGAGTAGTCTAACGAGAACTGCAGTTGCCTGTTCATCTCAGATCCACTGTTAGAATGCGTACGAGGCTACTATGATGTTTCCCCCAACATCAAATGTATCAACAAGAGACGTCTGAATCAGGTTGCTTCTGTGCCTTTGCGCCGATCGCAACAACATTCTCTAGTCAGTGAGAACATCGCCCGGTGAGATTTTTAGAGACAGGATTCGTCATAGAATGAACAGCTGACTGCCCTGTGAGTCGCTGGCTTACTGATACATTATATTCAGCCATCTTATCTGGTGCCACTGTCGACGCGTTAACTGCGACGGCGCCACTTGTTAACTCAGATAGGCATGAAGAAGTGCAAGATCTGCAGATTGTAGTTGTTGTGGCTTAGCAGACATACCTTGAATGACTGCAACCGTTTCTTCTAGGCCTGTGCCATATCACCACGAGCTCACAGACGTTGTGGGGTTTCTCACCCTCCCGTAGAGTTGTACTGAGTATGATGGAATGTTTGCGCCCGCGGATGACAGTATGAGAACTATTTTCGCTAGACAGAATGGATGAGTCCGTACATTGGGACCTTGAATATCTCCACCGCGATACAACCTGCTAAGTAACTAAAATATCTTTCATGTGTATGGCAGTCGTGACCGAGGAGATCGAGGAGAGTTTCTGTGAAGATTCCATTACGTAGCTCCTAATATAGGGTTTACCTCATTTGTCGGACTATAAATTACTCAACTGAGTAGTTTACACCCCGCTTACCAACTGATCAGCCAGTTTCATCTTCCGTGGAAAGTCCGACCGTTGCGAAATCGCTTTCCTCAGACACCTTTACTTCCGTTCTATCCAGTCAATATCGAAGCTAGGTAATTGTACGCTTCTAATAGCGCTATAGCGCATCATCAGGTAAGACATTCTTTGATTCTAAAGAGTCTGAATGTCGATTCACGTCCCAAAAGTCAGACTTTGCTGAGAATCAAGATCGCAGCCACCTTCACGCGCCAGAGCTCAGTTAGGTTGCGACAATACCCAACTATTGGACCGGAGTAGGTAAGTAGCTATCTTCAGACTCTATTTCTCGAATCCAGCACGGATCTGAAGGCACCCATGCCATCCCGGCGGGCCGTGCGATTCAAGTTAACTACATAAAGCTGTGTTGACGTCTACCATCCTCACTAATGCCCCTTCCCACCTAGAAAACCTGACAGCCATGTCGTCAGCGAATACACAGTCGCCACTGGCTCGCGTTCCACAGGAGGTGCTCGAGCACATCGCTTTTTTCGCAGCGACAGACCGCTTTCTGGGCCCGCCCGCCGGCATACTCCCTCTGATCGTACTCAACAGATCAATGAATTCCGCATTGTCCATGACGACAAACCCTCTTCTCTATTCACGTATATTTGCGTACAAATACGACGTCGCCCCCGCCCTTCGAAGGATGGGTCCCGACGCATTGACAGCAGCTGCTATGGCGGAGGAGTTACGACGGCGCAGCGTGGCTCTGAAACGATTTCGTCATCGCCTTGACAGTAAAGGCGAGCCGCCGACCCGGGATATTACCAACTTGCTATGGACGGCATACCTGATGATTATTGAGAGCGATGGAAAGAACGAGCAGCAGTTGCGCGAGTATGGTAATCTTAACCAATGGCTCAAAGACTATTGGTTCGACCCGACCGGCTCATCGGGCGCGGTGAAGGTTATACACCACGATAACCTTTGGCCGGAGAACACAGAGTGTATATCTCTTGCACTGTGGTTATTCTGGTTTCTGTTGAAACCTGGTGAGTCTTTTCGATCTCATTATGCGCTTGTGCTTAACATACCGCAGAGGAGTACCCGCACGACGATGCTCTCTTCCGGCAAGCTACTGGTATATTGAAAGTGATCGCGCTTGGTGCACACAGAGTAAGTTTCACTTAAGTTCTCTCCATACGGGTACTAACAGATTGTTTATAGTACCCTGCCTGTTATCCTGACTGGCAGGACTTTCTACCACGAAATGTCAGATGCCAGCCTACCACCGTGCGACACTACTCTACCAACCTGCGAGTCGTCGCCCCTGCCCCCGCCTCACCTGCCATCCTCGCCTACCTTACCCTAGTCAACAAACTCAACGTCTCATGGGAGTCGAACAACTACATGAAGCCCATATTCCCTCCAGTAGAGATGGACACATCGTTCCGTTCGTCATGGGAGTGGGAAGGCGATTGGGCGCGTATACTCAGTCTGTCGAACCCTAAAAGCGCGGTGAATGACCGACCGTCTGGAGCCTTTACTCCTGGTAGCCTTGAAGGCGTGTGGGAGGGTATCTTCACAGTACGTCTTCATACCATTCACATGACTATTCCCCTTTATGAACACCTTGAACAGTACACAGAGTTTACTTCGTATGCTGCGCTGCTGTCGGGCGCTCCGCCATCTATCCTCCATCGCAGCTTGGTTGCACAGCATCGACAAACGATAAAGATCCAGGAATGGCATCTCGTAGAGGAAGATGATGACGATGATGTCATACCAGTGAGAGTACTACCCCTTCGGCCAGGCAACCCTTGTCGTGGATACATCCCAGACGACTTGAAGATCCACGAAACCGGGGATACGCTCGAGTTGACTGAGCCTGGATCGAACAAGCCACTGGTATACCGCTCGTGGTACAGCATGCGAAGAGACGGAAAACGAGGGAAAGTGCGGGATACGTTCCTGACTGGGCAGGTCAGTTGGCGAGTATGGTTGCTGGGATGATGTCACTGACTGGACATGGTTTCGTAGGGGCATTCAGCGTGGGGCCAATTCAGTCTTCTCGGACGCGTACGACCGTGCGATGGCTTCATCAGCCTATCAAAAGAATATGTAAGCGTACTCTTCACACGTTTACTTCCATCTTTTTCCTGATGTTTCCTTCCACTCTAAGACGGACGGAGACAGAGGGAAGTGGCTCTACAGAGCTTATATGGTAGGAAATGCGAATGGGAGTCTATCAGGGCGCTGGAGAGATACGTTGAGCCCGGCACATATTCAAGGGTACGAAGGAACGTGGGTTGCTAGTCGGAGGAGATGAACGAGCTCTGGTCTCTGACGGAGGCTTGCATAATGGGTAAGTTTGAGCTCGGCTCACTCCGAGGTTCTGTACTCACGCGTGTCCACAGAGTCCTCTGGTTGGACATGCGTCCTTTCATCCCTCTCCGTCGTTGGTCTTTGCATATCTAAATCGCGAACGGATATGTTCACATCCTTCACAATTACAAGTCTTGGGTCTTATGCGGATATATCTTCTTACATCACTGCTGTACTACTACTCTCACTCTCACAGGGATCCGTGTACGTCCCGTTAATAGCTACCGCAACATCTGCTATTCACCTTGACGTCCGAGCACATGTCCACAGTCCTTCTAATCCAACTGTATCTCAGAACGGTCGGGAGGATGATATGTTCTGATGGTTACTTCCCTCTAAGAACATCTTCAATTCCAGCCTGGAACATCATCGGGGAGATCTCCATGGCCATGCGCCGTGCGGGGTCAGTCAGGCTTATGCTGCAGCACTGTAGCTATCCTACATTCTCACGGCTCCTTTGCTCCTCCCTCCAAGCCGTAGGACTACAGCCGCCTCTACGGTCGTCTCGCTAGGGTATCCCGCTGCTGATCCAGCCATCCTATCCGAACGTCTCTCAATCTCAGAGGTGGCTTACTGTCTGCATAGCGAGCTGATATACCGATCATGTCTTTCAGCAGAACCGTTTCCATGTTCCCCCTCGGTCTCGTTATGATCATGTGCTTGTTCAGCACTGGCACTTTCACGGTCGCATACCCTACCTCTCAGCTACTCGATTGTCGCGACGCACCCGATTTTCCAGATTCGATCCCGTCTTGTGCGTTATGTGCGCCGAGCTATGACAGTATCAGTAGCTGTGCTCAAGCAGCACCCGTTCTGGCTAACGTCAGTCAAGTGAGTGTCTCATCACAGAATTTCTACTGGTAACAGTACCACTCACCAATCGTATCGTGACTAGATCATATTCAACCCGGGCGCGTTCATCGATGTTATCAAGTGTGCTTGCACTGACACCTTCCAAAGTGGTACGTACAGTCCCGCAGATGCCTCGTATCAGATTTAACATGAGACCTTAGCATACCCGCAATGCGTTGACTGGTAAGTGCAGGACATCGTCATTGGTGACGAATCAAGATCAACCAATGTTCTGCAGCTTTGAGAAGACAAACCAGACCTCGTTTCTTGATGCCAACGTTCAAGACCTTCCTGGCATCCTCAAGGGAGTAAATTCGATCTGTGGGCTTGTGAGCACGCTTCTGGGAAACGTCAGCGATACCGATGGGGAGACGACGCCGTCTTCAGCTGTTGTAACCCCTACACCGACTGCCGCTAGCACCGTGGCTAACCATGCCGGGCTCTTTGCCGTCGTTAGCCCCCATACGTTGGTGGTAGGAATTGCCCTTGTATTGGGAGCACACTTTGTGGTTTGAAGTCAGTTCACTGGGAGGAGTTTTTGCGACCGTTGGTGTATCTTTATTCATTACGACTGTTACGACCTTTACGACACGCATGATAATGACGTTAATGACTCACTGACACCTGTACTAACCTTGCACAATGTCCTGCGAATTAACAAGTAAGTCATGGTGAGCTCAAGAGCCGCGGAACCTAATTATACACGGTGCTTATCAAAGCCATCAAATGGATAACAACCGGATTGTTACCCTTGTTTCACAAGCGTGCGTTATCATCAACCCCGCATTCCATCACGCGGCAGCCACCCGTCAAGGACCTCAGAGGTCGCCGGCCGTTGTTGGGTTGACAACGTTGGTCATCTCCTACCACCTTGACCTCGCGTTACAATGTCCTCTCCTACAGATTACCCTCAGCTGAACTACGGTTCTGGCTCGAAATGGATCAAGCACCTCACTCAGAACCGTCTGGGAACGTTCAACGGCGGGCACTTCTCAGATGTGAACTTATCGGCGATGCTGTTCACCCACAGGTTGGACGACCAGCATCATGTGAAGCTTCAAGTATGGAGTGCTCCGGGGCTCAGCAAGCCCGACTTCAAGGAGGCACTTAAGCAGAAGTTCAGACCCGCGAGGAAGGGTGAGGCGTTTGGGCCGTCTTGTGAGTAATGAACTCTCGCTTGTTATCTAGCCGAAGCACTAATCTGCTACAGGGGTATGGACCTTGCTCATAGGGTGTTGTGCTGCGTCACTAATAACTTGATTAGACGAACCACTGGTGGAAAGTCTCCATCAACATTCCGTCCTACTTCCAACAGTACGAGCGTGTCCAATGTATGTCTGTCACACAACTATATTATTCCCCGGGGCCACATTATTGTGTGTGCATTGCTGACTGTATGCAATGTAGTTGAATTCGATCCGGGATGCGAGGCCATGGTCTTCACTCCGGACGGGACCCCTCTGCAAGGTATCACAGGAGGCCACGGCGGGGATCGCAGAGTAGACCACATCATCCCTCGTGAAGCTGTGATAAAGGGCTACTACGAGATTGTGATTGAATCGAGTTGCAATGGCATGTTTGGTGTCCCATGGAACGGTGACACCATCGCCCCTCCTGACGTGAGTAATCTGCCCCTCACAGTCATGGACAATACATTGACGCATAAGTACAACGATAGATGAACAGATACTTCAGCCTCGCATCCGCTGACTTGGTTGTGCCGAACCAGGAGGCGTGGAGGCTGCTATGGGACTTTACAACGCTGAAGGAGATCTCAGAGACCCTCCCAGGTAACTCTGGTCTGCAGAACAAAGCCTTGGTCGTGGCCAACGAGATCATGAACGTATTCAACAACCGTGATCTCACAAGTATCACTCGTGCTAGGAAGCTTGCTGAGGAGGTCTTCGGAGAGCATTGGGATAAGAAGGGTGAGAAGATCTACGCGGAGGGACCTGACCGCCCACAGATATGGGGTATCGGGTACTGTCATATTGACACTGCATGGTAAGCATGACGCTCTCTATAGGGAGTTTGCTAGTCGGGCTCACTTGGAATCTCCAGGTTATGGCCTTACAGCGTCACTCAGCAGAAGGTCGCCCGATCGTGGTCCACTCAAGTAGACCTCATGGAGCGCTACCCAGAGCACAGATTCACCTGCAGCCAAGCACAGCAATTCAAATGGCTCGAAGAGGTACGTCCACCCTTCCCTCCACCCACCACACTTCAACTTCTCGCATCATTAACTACGAACTCCAGCTATACCCACCTCTCTTCGACCGCGTCAAAGAGAAAGTGATGGAGGGCAAGTTCCACCTCGTCGGCGGCGCGTGGGTCGAGAACGACGCGAACATGCCCTCAGGAGAGGCGCTGATCAGGCAGTTCTTGTATGGACAGCGGTACTTTGAGACGCGCTTCGGCAGACGGTGTGATACGGCGTGGTTGCCGGACTCGTTTGGGCTCACGGGGTCGTTGCCCCAGCTTATTCGGGGGGCGGGGATGAAGTATTTCTTCACGCAGAAGCTGTCTTGGTGAGTCCATACTATGTTACACGGCAATGTGCATTTGGGGCTGATTTCATTTCTTTTCGAAGGAATAACATGTATGTTGGAGGTATGGACGGTACAGGAGCAAGCCACTGATCTTAAATTGCAGCAACGTTTTCCCTCACTCGACCTTCAACTGGGTTGGAATCGACGGCACACAGGTGCTTTGCCACATGACGCCAGTCGGTGTGTAGTTTCTCGCCCAATAACACGCACAACTTCAAATCTCTGAATGTGATATGTAACAGATACGTACACCGCTCAAGCCACCGTCGGCGACGTCAACAAGGGAATAACTAACCACAAGGTATTAAATTGTTGCATCTTGCGGTGTATACAAAACGCTCATTCATTTTTTTGTATAGAACCTCGAGTCCTCGGATACCGCCCTGCTCGTCTTCGGTAACGGTGACGGCGGAGGAGGTCCTCTGTCCAAGATGTTGGAGAACGTAAGTTCGCTCTACACTCTTACATCAAAGTGCAATACTTAAACTCTATACAGCTTCGTAGAATTCGTGCAGCCGGGAACAACAACCGAGAGCTGCCCCCAGTTAGCATGGGCCACTCTGTTGAAGATTTCTTTGATGCTCTGATCAAGGATACCAAGGCTGGTACGAAGCTCCCTAACTGGTATGTTGTACGTTCGTTTCGTGGTTCTTCTTTTCGCTGAGGAGGCTTGTAGGAACGGCGAGTTGTACCTTGAGTTCCATCGTGGAACGTACACTTCCCATGGTTAGTGTGTGATCTTGAACTTAGTAGTTTCCCGCTTTAACGAGTTCCTTTGCACAGGTTCCATCAAGAAGGGTAATCGAAAGTCGGAGATTCTTTTGCGGGATATCGAGGTGAGTTGTATCTCGGAGTTGTCTTGAGGCCCCATGGTAGCTGACGCTTTAATAGCACCTAGCTACTCTCGCATCATTGTCCAGGACGAGCGCCGAATATCAGTACCCTAAGTCTACTATCGATGTTTGCTGGGAGAAGGTGTTGTTGAATCAATGTGAGTGAACATAACACACGCTAGTTAAAAGTTCTCACATGATTTTTATTACAGTCCACGATGGTGCGTATTTCATCTGGTTAAATTGACCTTGTAAAGATGTGCTCATGTCTCAACTCCTGTTCAGTCCTTCCGGGATCAGCGATGTAAGTACAAAGACTATCCCTCCTGATACATGTGTCTGACTCGACGACCATAGAGGAATGGTCTACGACGACGCCGAGAAGCTTTACGCCGAAGTCCGCAAAGATGGCGAAGCCCTTCTCGAGGCTGCCTTCAAGACCCTCTTCCCCGACTCTGTCCCTCTCTCCCAAGCAACCAGCGTTCGCTCCCCAGGCTCCGTCATCGCGTACAACACGACGTTCTTCCCCAGACGCGATGTCGTCCAAGTGCCACTCTCCGGAAAGACGTCAAGCTTGAAGTCTCAGGTTGTGCAGGCGTCGGAAGATGGATCTGTGGGATATGCGCTGCTTGACTGTTCTGAGGGCGGGAATGTTGCACGACCTTCGGGGTTGTTTGCGAATTGCATGCCTGTGTCCGGTGAGTGACTTTGTGGCCTAATGTGGTATGGTGTGGATACTTACGCATACGTTCAAGTAGCATTCACGAACGGTCATGATCACTTCGTGTTGCGGAACTCGAGCGTTCAGATGACCATTTCTGGCGGTCGAATTACAAGCATTCTCGATGTTGAGCTCGGGTAAGCGTGTCTCTCCGAGACCCACCTCATGCGGTTGCTCATTTATTCTCAGTCGGGAACTGCTCGCGGCGGGGAAAACTGGTGGGCTTGTCATCTTTGAAGATCGACCCAACTACTGGGATGCATGGGGTATGGATTTTGTCCGTCGCAACGTATCTGGTAATTTTTACTGACGTTCTCGCAGATGTCGAGGTGCACCATCTCGAGAAGGCAACGCCTTTGCAGTTCACGAATATCTCTGTCGTCGCTGGTGGTCCTCTCCGTGCCTCCCTCAGGGCAGTGATCAAGTATGGCAAAAGTACTATCACCACTACGGTGAGTGTAGTTGTGTTTCTCGCTACCAACGTATTCTCTGACATTTGTGGTACCATAGATATCTTTGGATGCTGTTCCAGGTAAGAACTTACCGAATACTCAATTGTATCGGTGACGCTAATTGCTACTACCATAGCGACGGTTCAACACGACTCCCGCTCGCTGTTCCACTTCGACGCACTCGTGGACTGGCACGAACGCCACGAGTTCCTGAAATGTATGTCTCTACTATTCTATCTCTGGCTTGTACTGACCTGGTCACTCGCCAGTCGAGCTTCCTCTGGACATCCACAACGACAATGCGACCTACGAAACTCAATTCGGCCATATCCAACGTCCAACGCACAGGAACACGAAGCTTGATATTGCTAAGTTCGAAGTGTGCGGTCACAAGGTGAGCTTTATTTTCTATGCTGGTTACTAGATTCTGACAGCCCGCACAGTTCGCCGATCTCAGCGAGTTTGGATACGGTGTTGCTATCTTGTCGGAAAGCAAGTATGGATTCTCGTGCCAAGGGAACATCCTGCGTATCTCTTTGTTGCGTGCAGCCACCGCTCCGGACGCAGAGCAGGATCAAGGTACTGATCCAACTATCCATGAACCTCTCACATTCGTTTATTGACATGATTCCCAGGGACACATGTGTTCTCGTGGGCGGTTATGCCTCACAAGGGTTCCTTCTTGGAGTCTGACGTCCCTGTGGCAGCATACCTTTACAACTCCCCATTGCATGGTAAGAGCATAGACTTCACGCTGTATGACATCCTCCACTGAGCGTGTTTCATAATCCAGTTCGTTACGCCCCGGATACTGCTACTGCCACCTTCAAGTCCCCAAGTTCGTTCACTGTTCAGGGTGCAGACAATGTGTTCTTGGAGACTGTGAAACGCGGTGAACTCGACCACTTCGGTTCAGGAGCTTTGTCCACCAAGCACTCTACCTCCATCGTTTTGAGGCTGTATGAAGCGTACGGTGGACATGCACGGGCGACTTTGAAGATTGCAGAGAGTATACCCGTCGCCAAGGCCTACATCACCAATTTGCTGGAGGATGAAGAAGAAGAGCTTATCGTCAGAGATGTGGCTGGCGGATCTCAAGTCGTCCTCAACTTCCATGCGTTCGAAGTCAAGACAGTGAAATTAGTGATTGGCACTAAGCATGTTGTAGAACAGCAAGAGTAAGTGCTCTTTTTTTATCGTCCGCCTTGATGATAGCTGAGATTTAGTCATTAGCTCGACGACAAAGCGGGACTCTTGGGAGGTTGTATGAGAGAGCACACGTTGGCAATAGGACAGCAAAGTCGGAGGACATGTAAGGACACTATGTAGAAGGACACTGATCAGAACTTGAATCATAACAGTGTATAGATTTTCAGCTATCTCGTGTGTCGCATCCAATCGCTGGCGAAGGGAGGTAAATTTCGGGGGTGAAGCCCAGGAGCAATGATATACATTGTCAGGTGCTGAAATACCCGTCGTACATTAACTATACATGGAACCCTAAGGGGGATTATTGGTGATGTACATTTCTCTGAGTATTACAACAGCATCAATGATCTCCAATGGAGAGATCGGGAAAAGTACTCCCCAAGACTATCGTAACACCACGACACCTAACCGTCATCCCTCCCAGGTAGATTAAGTTATAAGTACACTACACAAGTCCCAGCCTCGTATTGTCGCAAAGCCTTGCTCACGGATCAACGCGACCGTTGATGTTAAATTTGACCGTGCGGCTAGAAGGACTCGCGCGGTCCACGAAATCCCAGTCCTTTTCGTCCTTCTTGTGTTCCCTAACGTCCTCGGTAGAGAAATCGTCTGCGGCGAAGTTCTGTTCAGAGAGAACCTCCTCGACATGCACTATATCATACAGATATCATCAGCATATCGGACGATTCTGTCACCGGAAGGGGTACTTACGGTAATGAGATAGCCCTTCGCCGAAGTGCGTCCTGCACAAGATGGCGAACACAGCGCAAACTATGAGGACTGCGCAATTGACCCCAGTAACCGATGCGAAAAATGGCCACTGTAGCCACGAGAAGCGGAATGCACCAGATGAAAAGAGCGAGAGGAAGAGCGCAATGAACCCAACCAAGATGATGATGAACACCGCCATCGGAAGTCGTCTCTCCTTTCTGGTTGCATAGTATCCCTGGAAATCAAACTTGAGAGTGTTCTTAAGATCTTAAAATGGAGCGGTCACTTACAAGCGGAATCATAATCAACGTGAGCTGTTGTACGCATCGTTATTGAATAGATGAACGTTGAGAGATGAGATACAACTTACCATGAAAGCCAAGATGAACAGCGCAATCTGGACACCGACCAGCCTGGTGTGCGTTATGCCCTCCTTTAAAGCTAGAGAGATAGATGTCGTTGTCAAGAACGACAACAACTGTCCGCACACAAACACCGTGAGCATGTACTAGGAGTATATTAGTTATGGTTCACTGTCATAGTGCTGTCATAGTGCAATAGTACACTTACACCGTACAAGCGCACAATCTTCGCCGGAGGCCCGACGCAGTTGAAAATGTTGTGGCTGAAGCTCTGGATACACTGTCAGCTTTATGAACGCCAAGGCAATATTACGACGGTACCTTGATCATGCTCCATCCCAGGACTCCCGTGAACAGCAAGGCAACGACATTGAGAGTCACGTCAGGTATCTAGAGATCGCTATGGTTAAGCACGTAGATTATCAGGGGAGATAACGCGCTTACCTGTAGAGCAAATCTAGTTCTAAAGTATCCTGGCAGGAATTCAAAGTCGGTGTGGCAGGGGGTGTTGGGTGCCATGACAATGTGCCAAAGTCGACTCTTCAGGTCTTGGGTTCGCCAGATTGTATACGCCGACCAACCTGTCGCAAGCATTCTCATCGCAAATACTGCGAGGAGGTGAGGGATGGATTGGTTGAGAACCTGGTATGAATGTTGTGAGTGCTAGGATATGCATCGGAGGTTTGGATACGCTTACTGCCGACGAGGAGATACCAAGAAGCCATATTTGGGAGAACATTAACACCAACTCTTCACTCGCGGAATTTCGCATTCTGAACCAGATTCTGTTGAAGATATGTCCCACTAACATGAATGTCTACGCGTACCTCTGCATCGGGTATAAGAGGCTGTACATGCACTGCTCCGTGATCTCAACAGTACTATTTCCGTCTTGCATACCGACTTGAAGAAGCAAAGGGGCGCTTTGATTATGGTGAAAGCCCTATGATGACTCTGAGTTCTATGTCCTTGTTACATGTCAGTGTGTGGGCCTACTCACGTGTTTCCTTATGTTGCGAGGGGCGACCCAGTCATCCTGTGCCATGCTCGAGCTATCGAATATGGTAGGGCAAATGTGCGACACATTTGTTGCACCCAAAGGCGCCTCCGTACATAACCTCAGGTGGTAGTCGTCTCCCTTTGTCGTAAGCCAGCGGAGGAGCGTCTCGGGTACATCAGTATTAACCAGGATCCC
>JAXQGX010000149.1:0-19142 GCA_037040455.1 Irpex sp. P115-07
GCGAACGATCCCTGCGTCGGCGCAGGCGACGGATTAACCGTACTCCTCGTACTGTTCATCCTCCCCGTCTTGCGATTTGAGCGGTTCCGCTGGACATCTTGGCTGAAAAACGCAGAGGCAGGTGTGATCATGGGCCGATAGGTATTAGTGCTATTGCGATACTGGGACTGGGAGTAGATGGTGAGCTCGTCTGCGTCTCGCTGGATGAGTTCGCCGCGCGGTCCATCTAGAGGGAGAGGAGGAACGGCGGGCTGCGCGAGACGGATGATCTCTTCTTCAAGGCGTGCTTGCTCCCTTTCTAACTCGGCAGCATATTCAACTTGGGAGGGGAGGATCTTGCGCACGACGTTCGGGTTTTGGGGTTGGTTCTCTGGAGCAGGCCCATTACCAGTGAACCCAGAGAGTTGCGGGGGTGCGCTGACAGGGTAGTACGATGTAGACGGCGGCGTCACTGGGGGCAACGCAACCGTGCGTGGGGAACCCGTATACGCGGGTACACCTCGCGTGATAACTGCGTTATCCACCGAGCGGGCTGAACGACGGCTACTGTCGGAGCTATACGCGCTGAGCGGACGAGACGGTCCAGTGATATCGAGCACATCTTGTTCTTCTGACGACTCGGGTATGGGACCACCGCCGTCGCTACGCCAGCTGTGAGAGGTACGGTGTTCGCGTGGGAAGTGCAGGGTGAAAGGTGTAGGGACCAAGAGAGGATCGCCCGTGGCGGGTGGTTTGCTGAAGACGATGAGCGACTGCACACGCGATGTCTGGTCCGTCTTGCGGGTATGTTTCTTCCAGTTGAAGGTCACTAGGAATTGCATTAGCATTAACACATAATACAAGTGAAATACAAGTAACAGGAGGGAGGACAGAGACGTACCCATGACAAGAATCGCCCCCACCGAGAACGGAATAAACTGCGCCGGCAGAGTCGTAGGCGTAGCATCCGGCACAGCAGTCATCATATCGAACACAAAAAGACTGAGCACCCGCGCCAGGGGCCGCGACACGCGTATGTCGTCGTCGAAGAGGCGTTTGTGCGACCATAGGAGCATGATGACACGGATGAGGAGGTAGATTTCCATGAGGAGACGGATTATTGAGGATACTAGTGATGTTGCTAGAAAACTGTTCGATGGGGTGTGGTGTATGTTAGGAGATGTGGTTTGGTGTGGGCAGTGATGGACGTACAATTGGCGATAGCAGAAGGCAGCCTGTGCACCTCTCGGGGTTCTATAGCGTTAATGGAAGCGTCAGAGAACATAATCACGCGTAATAGAAGTTATGAATAGGCATACCCTGTTGTACCAGTGTTGGTAGCCTGTGCCGCAAAGATGAACACTATCACGATCAACGATGAGATTAACACAACACGTAAGATCATCTGCTACGAATAGAGGGTAAAAACGCACCTAATGCGACAACAAGCATCCCACGCAACGCCCACACCGTCCATCTCTTCAGATTGAGCAGCGCGTCAAGCTCAAGGATGAGGATCAGCATCCCGAGGAGCCTAGCGACTTGCGAAGACATGCCTGCCCACGCCACTACGAACGCTACAATTGAGTCGGGCAATAAGTCAATAATGAACGTAGAGTTGAGATGGACAATATACGCACTACACCCCGTCTCCCACCCCTTACGAAACGCCAACAACGTCAAAAACAGCGCAAACGACGCCAGGAGCAAGCACAAATTGAGCACGAACACAAGCGAGCTGTGGTCGTTGTACTGCCTCACGCTCTGCGTCTCCACCCTATCTCCTTCACTTTCATTTCGTTGGTGCTTTTCGCGTACGAAACCGAGCCCTTTCTCGGATAAGGTGAGGGTAGCGGGGTTCTCTGGGTCGACTTGGACGCCGCGGCGCCGACGGGAGAGGAGGGGGGCGTAGAGGGTTGTGCGGAGTCTTTGGAGGAGGGAGCGGACCCAGGAGGAGCTGAAGAGGTAGTGCAGGGCGTGCATGAATGCGCCGCCGAGGAAGAAGGACGCGACGATTCGACTGCACCACGTATTAGATAGATTGTGTCAGGAAAGAAGAGAAGAAGGAACGCACCCGTCGGGATGAAAGAGATAGTAATCTGCCATTGTCTCAGCCGTCACGGGCCTGCTCGCGGGCGTCGTCGACATCTGCGCCAGTAGCCATTGCGGCACCCTGTCCATTCCAAGTCCGAGCACAAGTTCAAGTCCAGCTTGTTCCTTCCAGTAGTCGATCGAATGAAGCGTGAGGCGAATCAAGCAGGACCAGCCTGCTGTATTCGCTTTCGAAAAACTTGGCGAAGCGTGTAAATAGGTCGGGTGAGCCCAGCTCAATAAATCGAAGGAAAAAAGAAGGAACGGGAGAAGGGAAGTCGTGTATCACGTCCCTAGCATCCTATCCGCCAGATGGAGGGGCGGGGGATCGTTAGGGGTATGGTGGTTGAGAGGAGGGAACCTGCGGGCATCGCGGGAGGAGCGACTTGTGTATGTTACCTCAGTATAGACGCTAGCGCTGTTGGCGGGGGTGTACGCCATCCGCCATCAGAGGAGGCCACTGCATCAGTGATGCTCTGGACGGGCCCGAGGCAGAGGGGTGTACATGGACTAGCTGTTGCGATTGGCACTGCCTGAGGGGAGTTTCATCTTTGATTTGTTTGGGTTTCAAGTTAGGGCGCGCTCCAGTTAGTAGTGCTGCTTAACAAGCTGCTAGAGCGGGCTGGTTAGTTGAAGGTAAGTTCTTGCTGGAGTCGATGATGAGCGATCTTGGTGGCAGATACTGTATAACTTGAACAGCCACGCAGGATAATCATCAATGACAGTTCTGTATGGTCAAGATCACTATGAAATGCGAATACATCACGACGCTGAAATGAAGAGGAGTCTATGACCATCTACAAAGCCTGTAAGTGAGCATCATATATGGAGAAATGAAAGCGTACATTATCTCCACCCTCTCCTCCGCCACCAAACACCATGGCCACAAGTATGTACTGACACTGCGATCTATCCTCGGAGGCCGTTGTGACGGACGACGGAGGCAGACGTGATGGCGGCGAGTGAACGGGAGCAATGCGGACGACGCCCACGATTAAGCTTACATAAGCACGTGTGAGCACATCGCCTACGACCAAGAGGCAGGCAAAAAAAAGTTTTGAGACACCAACCGCGAAAGTTTCGGGGTCCTCGAAGGGGGGGATACCCCCCACCCACTTGCCTAATTAAGCCTACCTCCGTTGATCGGATGATGCGCCGCAGCAGCTATTACTCAGGTGTCGCTTGAATGCAACCAGAGCGATACAGACCGTTATGTATCGAATATTAACATAGCTGCGAGTACGATAGACGAAGAGCGAACGTATATACACTATTTACAAAGATTAATGTAGCAATTAAAGGACTATATCATGAGGTAGCACGAGAGCATCACCGTGAATATTAGGGTCAGTGGTCACCAACGCGAAACTAGCATTAGAAAGGAGTGTAGTAAGTAATGGTGTTCATGTGCTCGTGAAGTATAATGAGCGTGCTAGGATGTGCGAAGTCTCTTCGACCGAGTTTGCATGGCCGCCACGGATGTAGTCGCTCGCTTTCCGGGCCCATTACGGCTACGGCGTTGATCTTCAGTCGCGGTAATGCGAGGCTCAAGCTCGATCTTGGGCGGTATCAGGTCGTCGGGGATGCCAAGTCTGCTCTCTTCTTCCTTAGAGATGAAGGCCACATGGAGGAGGTTACGGTCGGGGAGACTGCCATCCATGCCGTCGCATGAATAACCCGGATGGTGTGCTCGGACGTGCTCCGGTAAGTTGTACTTCCAAATTGCTGTTTTGTTTGACCCAACTTCACCTGCGCATCCCGGGATGGGACAGATAACAGGAGTATTCGTGCAAGGAGTGCTCACTGTCGAAGTGAGGCTCGTCTTGTACTGAAAGTCATGGGCGTGCGAGCAACTTGACTTTGCTTGGCCACGTCCATTCTTGGTGATGTAGAGTTGCTGACAGTCTATAATATTCGAAAGACCACAGAAGCCGCAAGGCATAGTTCGTCCGACCTTGGAATTGTGTTAGAAATAATGAATAAGAGCGGTCTAGAGTCATAAAGGCTCAACTCCTGTTCTATCACGTACCGGTTGCCCTGATAGATTCTCATGAACACCTCGCATAGCTTTTAGAATGTGAGCTCCTACGTGATTGCGAGCTTCACCTTTCTTCAGCTTCTTCCACACTGATAACACCGCAGGCCGTCGATCTCCGGATTCCCTGCTATGTTAGCCAGAGTTTCGGAGCCTTCCGTGGACACAAATGCAGGATTACCTATGTAATACACGTAGCGAGTTGTTCAGCACAGTCGCCTATGACAGAGGTTGGCGCACCACTTACCATCGAGCGACCGATACGGTAAATCGTCGTTTATGCGAAAAGCGGGCACTACGGAGAGTAGCTTCTGTCCACTGACAATGTCCCACAGTTTCGTGACGAGCGCGGTCAGCTCGCTCTCCATAAATCCCCAGGTAAGTCCCGCACTGTTCAGTCGTGATAGATCGGTCTTCGCGCGGACTGCCTCAGGAAAGTCGTGGGTATTGATAACCTGAGCGTTAACAGCGGAACAGACGTGACTTGCAATTTTGACTGCGATCGTTCGTCTGGATCCCTTTGACGTTGCGGCTGGCTGGTTTTTGTTCAAGTGCAGCTGGGCGAAATCTCCGTTCCAGATCCATAGCTGATCAGGGGTTGTCGATTCTGATGAGCCCGAATGGGAAGCAGACGACTCGCTGCTGGTAGTACCAGCTTGGTCCACATGCAGTCCAGATGCTGTGGCTGGCAGTGGGCGAAGTGAAAGGATCTGACCAATGAGCTTGATACCAGCTGCAGCATGGGCCAAGTGCTCTCTTCGAGTTCGCTCAACACGGGAGCCTTTCTCCTCGATCGCCAGACACTTGAGAACTGCGAGGTTGATCGTATTATCACAGCGGAGCAGCGTAGTGAATAGATCGCTGGTGAAAAAGGCGTCGGAGTCGGTGATATCATCTGAACTGAAGTTACGCCGTTTGCTGTCCGGAGTACTATATCCGCGTACCCGTAGGAGACGTTCATGAGACTTGCGAATGTAGTCGGGAGTGATGACGAGACGACAGATAGAAGCTTTGTGGATCTTGCGCCCTTGATACTCAATCCATGGGCTGAATGTTTTCGCTGTGATGGGACATGGGGAGTTCTGAGCTGCATCTGGTTCGTCGAGAAGGTCCTCCAGCTCAATCGCCGCATCCGGTTCGACAGCGCTTTCAGCAGTGGGAACTGTAGAGTCTAACTCGGACTGTGTCGCGCCATTAGCTGAAAGTAAAAGCTTGTCACACTCCTCGTCCGTGAGTTCGAACACTTCGGTGACACTGCTAGTTTCACAAGTGCCGGCGCCGTCGTCTGCAGCTGGGATAAGAGGTGTCTCGGACTGTGCTGAGCTGCCTCTGAGTAGGCTTGGAGACTCGGACTCAGCGTGAGTCGCGATGGCTGATGGAAAATCAACGTCATCACAGTTAGCCCCAACACTCAAGTTGCCTGCTGAGTGGCTTGCTGCCGGTGGAGAGGCAGCGACAGTACTGCCCGATATAGAAGTTGGAGAAGCTTTGACGGTGGTGGGAGGGGTAGGCTCTTCAGATCGGTCGGGAGAATCTGTCGCAACACCAGGATAGACTCCACTGTCATATGGCCGTAGCATGTCGAGCTTGGGATTGGATGCAAACATCGCCTCGAAGTCAAATTCCACCTGAATACGGCCAAGAAGTATACGTGCTTCGTCGCGGCCTTGCGCCCAGGCGGATGCCAGATCAACGTCGCCAACTATTGCTTTACCTCTCCATGACTCGGGATTGAGGTGGTCTATGTGCTCCGTACGTGAGACCTTCAAACGTCGAAATCCTGAGTCGAGGTGAGGATGACGAGCAAACACTGCATTAAGGTCCAGCGCAGCTCCGAACCTGTCAAGGAGATTCTTGTAGCTGAAGTTCGGGTTGTGAGCACCTAGCATACGGACACGCCCAAACAACATTTCCAGCCTGTCATCTCCGACCCAAAACAAGTAGAATGGCTGGTTCCGATCAAGCTCTTGTTGCTTCGCTATGCACAAGAAAATGTTCTTGACCGTTGTCTGCATGTCCCCGTACAGTTGATTAGGCATGAAGTTGACGCCATGTAGTCGAAAGAGAACAAAAGCGGTATGTGCGAATTTGCTCAATGAGACAACTTGCTGTGTGAGACTCCAATCCGGGATGATGAATGCGTCCATGAACGACGTGAACATCTCTGCGATTACGGCGATCACGGGTATTTCTTGAAGCTCTACTGGCGTGCAGCCGTCCAATGGCAGCTCAGCAATGCGACCAACAGCTTCTAAGAACTCTATTGCACGGGGAACGTCCTGTGTATCAGAGGGGTTCGTAAGACGATCTAAATCGGCCTCGCAGAGAACAGGATCCCGTCTCATATGGCGTCGAATCGTCTCAAAGTTGATGACTACCCTCCCAACAGTGACTCCCTCAAGAGTACGCAGTAGCCGGCCAGCACCTGTCAATGGTAGTATCTCATCAGTATAAATCACATAGACACTAATAAGTAGATTTGGACTCCTACGTTTTAACTCGTGCTTCCAATCAAAATCCCCTGTGATGTCACTATCACCGACTTGACGGTTGAACCCTGGCAGCCGTCCAACATATTTGAACAGATGGTGGCGATGATCAATCGTATGCTTCATGAAAAGCTGGTAGACCATTGCTCGCCTACCAGCATCACCGTCAGAAGCAAACGACCAGATAGGACCGAATTGCGGGGCAGCTGACTTTTTCCACGCTTGGATTACCTTCCGAAGAAGGGCGGCGGAGTCATGCGGTGATTCTGCCTTGCACGTTGGCGAGACGAGAACTGGAAATACACCACGTAGTGCTGTCCCGAATGAGCTGACAGCAATTACGGATGCTTCTTTTCCCAAATGAACCACTCCATCATGTAACGCTTGAGCGATACTGACTGCATGGTCGAACGTCGATAAGGAGGCGTCGACGCCAGCAGAGTGTTCACGACATAGTCCCCCTACCATATCTGAGTTGGGAAACCAGTCTGTGACCTCCTCTATACTGATCTCATCCCACTGGATACAGATCCCGCTGACAAACGAAGATGAGTTCGATTCTGCCGCCATGACGGCTGGAGCCTTTGAGGTGAAGATGGTGTCGATATTTGTGGTGATCTCTTGGAGGGAAGGAGCGCCAAGTGACGGTGTCAACTTCGTAAAAACAGCATGACGGCGCAGAGTACGAATAGAAGGGATAGCGATTTGCTGGCTCATCGCATACAAAAGCTTCCGACCGCCGATACGGAGTACCAGTAGAGATAAGTCGAGATCATCCGAATCATACTTCCGAGCCTTATACACCCCGCATAGGCTTTCCTCAAGCTTCCCCACAATCGTCGATACTCCCGCGCCCTCTTTGACTCCCTGCCGAAGAATCTGCTGAACACGAGGTATCTTGTTCTCTGCAACGGCCATGACAAGACGTCGGTGATCATCGAGCTTGGTTAGCATCAGCGAATGCTGTCGAGTGAGGTTCATCATCTACATAAGACAAATCAATTTACTGTCACGTTGGAGGAAGTGTCGACGATGGCGTACCTTCATTTTCCAAGCCTGTAAGTCGTCTTGCATCTTCCGGATATGATCACAGAGTTGCTGATGCGTTCGGAGCTTGTTATTGGTGTGCGGAAGGACATGCTGTGCTAGACCCGCCAACTGATCACGTTTCCGACGAGTGCCTTGACACTCAAGACATGCTGAGCCGTCCGAGAGTGCGAGGCCGGTGCAGCTATTTGAGCGGATCCATGGCTGAGAGCCGTTGTGTGCGAACTGGGTGAAGTGGTAGCCTAAGCTACCAGAGGGATCATTATGGCGCTGAAAGGGATAGGTTGCCCAAAAGTTTGCGAGCGGCCAATCGAGCGGGATACCGGTGCATGATGGTGGATGCCTGGCCGAAGGAGCCAGCTGCAGGTCAAGCTGGGCTAGCGGCTCCGCCATGTCGTCTTCATCGTCCTCAGAGTCCCTGAATTAAAATAAGCACGACTATATTTTATAAGATAGACCAGGGTACTTACCACGTATAGGAGTGTGAGGCAAATTTCGACGGTGTTTCGATGTTAACATTTAGCAGCGGTAAAGATGTCATTACCGAACTGGTATGAGAAGGCTGTATGGGCGGCGCGGCGTGAAGGTCCTGGGCTCTGCGCAGCTTACAGTCCTTCTTGCGTGCTAAGTGGCCTCTGAGTGGCTGCAAATTCCGCGATTTGCTGCTCCCCGTTGAGATCCAGACATCACATCGTGGACACAGTACTTCCCAATAGCCATTAGCGCTGTTGACTCGCCACTGCACAGTCTCGACGCTGATATTTCGAGCGCGTTGACGCGACGATGGCTGTTCATTCATGCGCGACGATTGAGCCATGGGTGTGCTGATGATAATAGACGGTGCGACTGCCGGAATAGACAATAATGGAAGGAGGGAGTGATGCGAGGGTGGATAAGATGGCCAAGGCGCAACATCGAGGATAGAGGGGGGCTCAACGAGGGTTGTTTCTGCCGGAGAAAGTTGCGACGAGAAGGTGCTCGCATCGAAGCAGTTGTAACCGTCGGTTGCGAGAGGTGCTGGTGTTGTGTCTGTACGCGCCGGACATGCCATTATTTTCGTGCAAGCCTGTGAGAAACATGTTAAAAGGTATTATAAATGTTACACTCACCAAAGCCGAAGCCAGCTTCTGCGAGACCGTCATTATGAAGCGCACCCACTGCTTGAACTGGCGGTAGACAATCCTGCGCGCATCCTAGACCCGATGACCCTAAGAAGTTCAAGCATGTCAGACAGGTATACTTAGTACAGCAATAGTAAACTTACAATCTTCCGAGTCAGATTCTGGAATAGTGGAAGAGAAAGAATGTAAATGTTTAGTAGAAGACGAGCCCGCGGTTGGCTCGAGCTCGTCCATGTGGCTTGAGTAGTAGTCTAGATCTGCTAGTAGGATAAGAGAGAGGATAACTCAAGAAAAGGCAGTTATAGCATGGAAAGGCGAGGTGGTCTGGTCAATTGCTCATCATAGTCGTCAGGCTTCGAGCAAGACCAGTATATGGGTGAAGACTGGAGAGCGGCAGCGGCGTGAGTGAACTGCACAGCGCTTAAGCACCCATCACTATGTCACGTGAATGAACTCTTATTAGCATGTTTCGCCACGTACTTTAGGCATAATTCTATGAAAGCTCGATGCAAATGTAAAAGATAGCGTAAATCAACTCCATTATACAAGTTTCCTGGGGACAGGAATGCGGGAACATAAAGTTTTGCAGTATTGTGTGTAAAAGTCGCTGTGCAGGACCCCTTGCACCGGTAGGGGGGGGTACCCCCCCTGCGGTCAGTACCCCCGATTCAGATCTTGCCTGCCTCTTGCCTACGACAGGATCCAGAACCATGGCGGGTCGTCGGTCGTCGCAGCCTGGAAGCACGTCCGATATCAACTCACCCTCAGACGGATCGTACACTCACTTCACTGACGTGTGGAGCACAACCACAAGTTTTGTCACATCGGACCTGCCTCGAACACGCCAGTGTCTCCTGCTTATGTTCTTTTTAATCATAAAGTACTCTAGGAGAAACAATCTTAGATTTATAGATGCTTCTTGGTATATAACATTGAATCCGAAATAAATTGGGCGTACAGAGGCACAGGAGTGTTGGGCCGTTGATTGCCTTAAAAGGCAGTGAAATGGGCAAACCACCGGGCGTCAGCTACGGAGCAGCGCACTGCTCATAGTCCACTGAGGTACATCAGGGTCTCAACGAGCGATACTTCTTCTCATATCCAAAAACACGAAACACTCGGGAACGACTAAATGTTGCAAGCCTTCATGATAAGTATGCATATGCGTATGCCCGTTCAAGCGCCCGAGCGTGTGACGCCGTACCTGTCACACCTCACATCTGTGACTGTGACCCGACGCGTTGCAATTGCTCACACTCACACGCGCTCGTCGCTCGTCGTGTACACTAACCACGACGTCGAGCTCACTATCCACCATGGCGAGCAGACTCACTTTCGCGCTCTCCAGATCACGCACACCCGCCCTGACGGCATTCAAACGCTCCTACGCCATCGCCGCCAAACCCCTGCGCGTCACCCCAACAGCGAAGCCCACTGCGGCGTTGAAAGCCAACACCTACGCCACGAAAGCCAACACCGACGAGCTCGACGCCTTCGCTGAGCTCTCTCGTCGGGACACCCCACCGGAGAGCGTGCCTTCTTCTCGTGTCCTCCAGGGATCTGAGAATAATGGTGTTATTGCGACGGAGGACGTTGCGGGCACTGAGGCGTCGTTGACGGCGGCGTTGGACGCCTCGAATGATGGGACTACGGATTGGTCGAGGAGTTATCAGGGGTTGGGGGCGCAGCCGTTCCCGAAGGAGGCGACTGAGCTGCTTTTGTCGCCTATTGACCCTATGGACATCGAGATGAAGCCTGGTGCGTTGTCTTCCTTCTCCTTCCTTTCTCCTAGCCGTCCTTCCACTCCAATTCTGAGACTAATGAATGATAACAGACGGCCTAATCTACCTCCCCGAAATCAAATACCGACGCGTCCTCAACAAAGCCTTCGGGCCCGGCGGATGGGGCCTCGCCCCCCGCTCCGAGACACACGTCGGCCCCAAGATCGTCTCGCGCGAGTACGGGCTGATTTGCCTCGGTCGTCTTGTTGCGGTGGCGAGAGGTGAGCAGGAGTATTTTGACCCGAGTGGGATACCGACGGCTGTGGAGGCGAGTAAGAGTAATGCGTTGATGAGGTGTTGTAAGGATTTGGGGGTTGCTAGTGAGCTTTGGTATGTTCAAGCTCTTTTTTCTCCTCCTCTCGAAAGTCAGGGCTGAATATTCTTGTCTGTTAGGGACCCGAGGTTCATTAGGGAGTTCAAGTCCAAGTACTGCGTCGAAGTCTTCGCAGAGCACGCCACCACGAAGAAAAAGTGCGTACACTCTCTATTTTCCTCTTTTTCTTCCTCTCTTTCCTCGACCACGCCCACTAATCACCTCGTTTGATTGTAGGAAAAAACTCTGGAGGCGCAAGGACCAGCCCAAGTTTGACTACCCCTGGAAGGAGTAGATAATCTTCGCCACCTTTTCTTGTCAAGTTCTTGTCCAGCTCGTTGTTTCGTTATTTTGTCGTATCGTATCCTATGTGTATCTCAGTGCTGGCCGGTACTCTACTCTTCTTGACTTGGCTGTCGTAATCAAATCCCACTCTGCTCTCCTTTGCTCTCCCCCTCGGAATCGTGTGACAAATTTCGAGACATATCTGCGATCCCTTCTTCTGTGCTGCCGCCTTCTCAGCTGTTACCTTTTTCTATGCTTCAGTAGCAGCTTCAGGCAATAAGTATATGATAAGCGAGTCTAAACCCGCCAAAGTGCTCAAGTGCAGTTCGACTACTTACTGCCAGTGTATCAAAAGAGAGATACACCGCGCGTTGTCACCTGTATGGAATCCAGACAGGCGCTAAGTATGGTCCATGTGCTGACCGTGGCTGGAATCGGACGTGACCCCAGCTGGAATCCATACCGTGCATGGGTATCAACCTAGCATAGATCCAGAGGGATGTGTTGTTTGGATAGAACTCTCAGATAGATTACAGACAGGTTCTCCGTTGGAATTCACGTAGTATACTATGTAGTATTCCGCAAATCATATATCTACCAACTGCACATTCTATTCATGTTATCTACCGGGATTTGAGCTGACGACGAGCGAGACGACACACAACTTATGCATTCAAATGAAACTTCAATCGTATTCAAGAATTCGTAAGAAATACATTGCGAGCTCAGTTCAGTTACTGATATGCAAGACATTCAAGGTCGCCTGCACTGCACTGCCCATACTTCTTGCGGTCAGCGTCGAGAATGGCCGCAAATGTGCTTTGAGAATTGGTCAATAACACGCTCAAGAGCTAGTCAATAACAGTATTGCTTACTTGCGGACTTCGAAATCATCTTTCTTGCTGCGAATGGTTGACAAGACGTCGTCAACGACGTCCCAGAACGGATCTCCCGATTCAGTGAGATAGGTTGCACGCTGGGTGCACATACGGTCATTGAATTGAATCCGAAGTGTTGACAAAGTGTACTCACCATCAGAGCTACCCTTCCGCACAACGGCCAAGAGACCTCGATGTTCCGACCAGCCACGAGCTTTTCAGTCAGTTCGATGATGGACCAGCACTTCGCCGGATCTTCATTGTCCATACTATTGCGCACCTAATAGAAGACGTTCAGAGTTTAGGTGAGCTGTGGTCATAGCATTCTACTCACCTTCTTCTTGATTTCGGACCGGTGGTGAGTGAATGCGCTGTCAATCATTTTGCGTACTTTTTTCCAGGCATGATGATTGTCTTCGATATTTGGGGGCAGACCCCACCGGCAGTCTCTGATAACCTTCTATAGATATGGTTGACGTTATGGCCGTGCACTGAGACTTGGTACGAATGACTTACCTCGGCATTCACCTTCAACGAGTCTCCGCGATATTGTGCTACATCAGCTGAAAGAAGGACCTTCTCCGCATAATCATATGTATTATCCTGCCGATACAACGTCAAGGCAATGTTATTCGAAAAAAGCACACTACGTACCTTAAGCTCTGAAGGGACTTCAAATCCAGCATCCTTGACGATCTGATCAAGTTTCTTCTCGACAACCAGCAGTCTGACAAATGACTTGATGCGTTGTGCGGCCTCAGAGTCCTGGACTGTGTCAGAGATGCTGGCCACGACAATTATAAGAAACATCAAAACGCACACGTGAGAACTCTTCGACTTCTTTGACTTGAGTGGGAGGTAACCCATGGCGTGACGCGTAGTTCCGCGCGTATGTGGCAATATTCTGGTTGAGTCTGTCGTGAGTTGTGGCTGGTTCACTTGTATTGGCAGCAGTTGAAGCGGCGTCGGCCGCGTCGTCTTCGACCGGCTCTTGCAGCTCGTCGTCGTCGCTGTTACCGTCGCCATCACCACGAGTGCGTTTGCCCAAGATGGAGAGATTTAGCTGAGGATTGGTGCGTGCCTCTTCTTCAGCTTCCCGGATGGTGTCGAGCAACGTTTGTAGAGCTGCATTTGGGGCTGCAGAAGTCGAATTGCTCTTGCCAGTGTTCTTACGGCGACCTGCCATTGCATGCACAGGGGCGAGGGATGACAAGGAAAGGGAGCTGAAAACTCACCTTTTATAAGCCTCGCTGATGCTGGCCTCTGGCATACTCTTGTGGGCCGGTGGCATACGGCCATGCCAAAAAGGCCGCTGGGACCACACTGAGGCCATGGCCGCACAATATTTTGAGCAGCGAAGCTGAGACGGTGAACGGCCACGCACCTGAGACATTCCCCTCACACTCTGAACACAATCCTCAGCCTCTCTGAACGCGATGCCAGCTCATCGCAAGCCAATTCCCGACTGTGAGTAAACCATGGTCCATATGACGCGTCTCAGCGAAGGTATCTGAATCCTGGGCCAGTCTTTGAAGAGAAAGAAAATGGTGAACACGTACGATGTAAAATCTGCATGTTGTCTGCTCGAGATCCTGAGAAAGCATGGATTCGGCGAACAAACCTGAATGGCCACATAAAGACCAGAGAGCATGCAAGAGCGATGGCGGAACGAGATGCCGAAGAAATTCAAGAGAGGAGCAGAGCACTGGAGCAGGAGGCCCTTCAACAGTCATTCACCCGACTCCAGAGCCATCCAATAGCACCAGTGAAGGCGGACACAAGAGGTCAGATGTCGGCGCATGAGAGGATAATGTGGGAGGAATTCAACTTGCAAGGCGCCCAACTTCCGTTCACTGCAGGAGACAATCCCAACGCCGGACGAGATGCAGCACGTGACGCGCTCGATCGTGATTGTCACAATCTCATCCTCTGTGATCCTGGGGAAGCTGCTCGTCAGCTGGGATTTGCTTCGATGGAGCTAACTGGTGCTGAAGAAGAGGGAGAGTTGTCAGATAATGATGAAGAAGATGTCGTGTTTGCCGACCTTCTCAGTAAAGTTTGTAAGTCAATCTTTGTACCGAACCCTTCTGTGTAGCTTGATTGCTAAGTAAACTTCCCTCACTTGTGTACTTATAGATGACGACCATATAAATAGCTTAGAGAATTCTGCAACTTCGGATGATGAATGGGCACCATATAGCTCCAAACCAGTAGGCCTCTGTTGATACAGCATAGAGTGATAAGACGTGCTGACCACCGACTGGCAGGAGTTTCTCCTTGACTTCTTAGATCAGTTACCTCGTATGAGAATATCTGACGAGATGATGCACGCAATCATCTTTGTGATGAGGGAAGCTGGTGTTCGAAATGTTCCCTCGTTCTATCGACTCCGTAAAATTCAAGCGCAGCTTCGAGCTGAGTCTGGTATCCCCACAATCAAGTGTCAATCACCACTCGGGAATATATTTTATCTCAACGATCCACTCACACTCATTGGACGAGTAAGTTTTCGATTTGATACTAACATGATACACCTATTAACTCTGTTATAGGACTGGTCGAATCCCTCGATACGGCCACATATTCAGCTTTATCCTGAAATACCTAGTGATGGAGTCAGTGAAGTCTGGCATGGACTCAAGTGGCGTGAGGATGTCGATTTGGATGTTCTAAGTCCGATGTATGAAGCCGGCGAGCGGCATTTCTACGTCAATGAGCTTGCTCGCACAAATGACGGGAGCTTCGTGATACCTTTCCGCTGGATCATATACCGACGACGACTCCATGCACAGTCCTGGAGAGTGACTTTTAATGTATCGGTAAGTAGCTATTTTACCGTCCGAACCCTTTGCGATAATGACTTGTACTGGCCAGAATATCGCTCGCATTCATTTTGACGAGAATGTTATGGTCCCCGCAACAGATCTCAAAGATAACTATTTTGATCTAGAATTCGCGCATCTATTACCTTCGTCATGGGACCGTAAGTTTAGAACTTTGCTTTGTGTATTGCATTGGTACTGATTATAATGACAGTTGAATCTGCATCGGAAGAGTTTATCGTTTCGATGCCGCATCCTTTGCGTAAAGTCGCAGATGGTGCCCCTATTTACACGAGCTTCGTCGACTACTTCGGTGATGACGTCTCTGGGAACGTATCAAAGGCATGGAACAAGCATCTAAATGCCTATATCACGCACCGTAATCTACCGCGCAAGCTGGTACAACAACAGTATCATACGCACTTTATATCAACATCCACCCACGCTACGACAACCGAGCAGTTCGGAGCTTTCAAAACAATTATTGAGTACGTGCTGTTGAACTCCTGAATCCATAGAGTAACTCGGCTAAATATATCTCATATAGGAGGTCTCATCGTGAACCAGCACGCGTTATTGATGCCGTGACACACAAGCCAGTGTGCTTTCGGCTTTTTGTGAGCGCAGAGACATCTGATAATCCAATGCAGAGTGAGGTTTCTGCTCATATTGGTGGTAATGGGAACTGTAATTGCTGGAAATGTAAAGTGGGAGGTACGACGGAGGAGAAAGAAAGCACAAGTGGCTTTGAAAGTCTATTTCATGTGAGTAAACTATCAGACCATACGTTCAGATCAGATGCTAAACTTTACGTCTAGCCAGGACCACCTCGCTTGAAGGAGGAAATCATTCAATGTCTCGATAAGCAGCTGGATCTTGCATGTTCCGGTGTTATGCAGCCGATCAAGAACCTACAAACTGCAACCGGTGTAAAGGATGCTTATACGCAGAAGTGGATTGAAGCTCTCTTAGCACGTGCAAAGGAGATGCAGGACGACAAATCTAGTAACCTGAGCGATACTGAGATTCATGATCAGCTTCTTCGATGGGTAATGGCAAATAAAGATGTCATCTATAGCGGTTTTCTAGGCTTGAAAGGCAAGTACCTTCACATGTATTCTTGCGGAGGCTCGTAAGTGATAAACACATGTTCTAGGATTTGATCCAACAAAAGACACACCTGTCGAAATCCTGCATACTATCCTGTTAGGATTGGTAAAGTACGGGTGGCACATAACACATACGAAATGGACCGCCGCCGAGAAAGCCATTTACGCTCTGCGATTGCAAAGTACAATGACTCACGGGCTATCCGTGCATGCTATTCGAGCTAATTATATCATGCAATATGCAAACTCCCTAATCGGACGACAACTGAAGACGTTAACGCAGACGACAGTCTTCCATATTCACGATCTGGTCTCTCCGTTAAAGTTTCAGCTGTGGTGCGCTGTCGGAGAGCTGTCAGCACTTATGTGGTATCCCAAGATCGAGAATATGGCACAGTATATGGTAAGAAACATTTGTTCGAGCACATTCTCTGCACAAATCATGACTGATCTCGTCACAGGAGGATGTCGATATTGCTGTCGACAATGTCTTGGACACTTGGGCTGAGTCAGATCCATCGAGAATTCTGCAGAAGATTAAGCTACATTTGCACGCACATATGCGCGAGGATATATTGCGATTTGGTCCATTGATTGGCGTATGCACGGAATCTTTTGAATCATTCAACGCCGTTTTCCGGAATTGCTCTATTTTGTCCAATCATCGAGCACCTAGCCGAGACATCGCCTTGCAATTGGCTGATCAAGAGGGTCTTAAGCATCGTCTCTCCGGCGGATTATGGCAGAAGGGGGATGGAACGTGGACAGCTGCGGGTCGCGGTGTTCGGGTAATGCTGGCCAGGCATCCGATCATACAGCGACTCATTGGATGGAATCAACCAGAGGTGGTGAACGCCGGTGAGCTCAAATTTGTACTTTGTATCGCTTAAAGTCTCAATATTACTGTGTTAGGTGACGCTAAACCGAAGCCTTTCGCACGCGGAACGAAGACGCGAACTACGTTTTTGCTAGCAGATACTGCAGCAAAGGATGCCATAAACTACGGCACATATTCGACTTCGATGCAGACCTCTTGGACTCCCGCACAATCTGTCATATCGCAAGCAAAAGATCGATGTGCTATTGGTGCATGGATATTCTTCACCTCACCCATCGACGTGCGTGTCAGTCTTGAGATCTCCCGCAATAGTGAATTAACAAACATCTGTAGAGATCGGAGACTCTTGCTGGACGCATCGAGGAGATTTTGATTGCGCAGCCATCAAACACCTCGTCGAACGCAATCGCCGTGATTCATGTATGGTCTCTAGCAGCGCAGCGACATGCGACGTTTGGTATGCCGTACCTCCAGCAACGCCATGGAGAACGAACAACAATGATCGTTCCAACCACAGTACGTGATATTTGTATTGATAGCATTAGTGACGACCCCAATGACGTGGTTTCCATTAATATCTAGGACATCAAGTTTGACTTCAATGTCCAGCATGACTGTATCCACGCTGGATGCACGGCATCTGGACAGCGACCACAGATTCAAGAGCGGCTCGAGTCTGGACTTACTGAGAGTTTCATCGAGCATGTTCACACCTCGTCCACTGATCGCTTCATTGTCAACATGCACTCTTTCCACAACACGCACTTAACCCGTGCTGTTATTCCACGAACGTTATCTGCACCGAAGCGTATCTATCAAGACCGTCTCACTAAACATGCCGAGTGGGCAGCGCAATTACGAAGGACACAGAACACAAAGCGCACGGAACAGAAGAAGAAGCGTGAAGACGCGAAGAAAGCGCAAGGAAAACAGGCAGGTCCAGCAACTTTGGAAGAGCCTGAGCCAGACTCGGACATGGCTACTGGACCAGTACCACAGCCAAGCCGCAAGCGACCCCGCATTGACGCACCTGCACCGGATTCCGATTGTCGAGACAACGACGCTCCGCGTAACTTCGAGTTCATTATGGAGGAGTTTACCGGGTAGTTTTATTCATGTCAATCTGAACTCTATGTCTTCACCTATGTAATATACCACAAGAATTCGATATGGATTACTTATAACGTCTATTCATGATCTACATAGAGTACATCGCCTGGAATCTACATAGGACCCACGAGGGAGCTAGACGGCCACGCGCGTGGGATACAGATAGGCGCTCTGTATCATAGTCACACCTCGTTCGACTGGCGGTGTACCAGATATCCACCTATCCGAGTCGTCCTTGTACTCGTAGGTGTAGCAGGGCAGACTCAACGTTAACAGCACTCTTATTCTCAGGCCTAAAGCACATCTACCCGAAGCACCCAAGTCGGAAAGTACCAAAATACTATATCATAACCACTGACACGGACAGTACATTAAACATCACATTACTTAACAACACATAACATCATCGTCGTACGCGTAATCCAATAAGTAGCACCTCTCTCATCACAGAAGTGAAAACTCTCGAGGTTTACCTCGCCCTCATCACAAAACTCGAGACAGACTCCAACCCTCAAGCTGAGCTTCAACCCTCGATTGGTGGCACGGGAATCTACTTCTTCCCGCCCTTCTTCCCCTTCCCCTTCTTCGCGCTGCTAGGCGTCGACGGCGTAGATGCCTCCCCACCATTACCCTTCTTCTCAGGCGTACCAGGCCCAACTTCCTTCTTTGCCTTCTCAGCCTCCTTCCTCTCAGCCGCCGCCTTCCTCTCAGCCGCCGCCTTCTTCTCAGCCGCAACCTTCCCCTCCTCCTCCTTAGCCTTCCCCTCCTTACTCGGCCTGTGCAACAACCCCATAATCAGCGAGCCCGCCGCGCCCGTGAAGATCATGAGCACGAATTTAGGGATGGGGTTTATGAGGTCGTAGGTCTTGCGTAGGGCGATGGCTAGGTAGTGGAGGATGTATTCGCTGGGGTGAAACGATTAGTTTAGGTTCAACGAGTGAGTAGTAGGGAGGAAAGTGGAGGGATGGGGGATAGAGGACAGAGAGAGGCGAGAAAGAGGAAAAACGCACTTATCCCCACCAGGCGCAAACGACGTCCCCCACGGCTCCGTCTGCCTCCACCCCTCATTCTTGAGGAAGTTCCGCAGAATGGTGGAGTTGAGCCGGGTTTGGGTGGCGTGGAAGAAGCGCAGGGATTGGCCGCGGTCTTGGGCTATTACTAGGAAGGGGGCTCTATGGTACGAAGTAGCATTCAAGTTAGCGTGAGTTTGAGGGATTGAGTGGGGGAGAGGGAGGGAGGGAGAG
>JAXQGX010000150.1:0-19970 GCA_037040455.1 Irpex sp. P115-07
TGTGTCCATGACGGGAGTCTGGGCGACGTCGTCGTCGATGTTGATGAAGTCGTCGTCGTCCATTACTGCCTTATCGGAACCTGGGAAATAAGCGGGGCGTGAATTGAGAGAACAAAGCCTAACGTGAGTGGCAGCGGTGGCAATGTGGCCACAAGGGGGAGTCACGTGGTTTAATGATTCTCGGTGGCCGTCTTCGGCAGCTTCGAAGAGTTCCTCGTCGTCGGGACAACTCGACTCGGTCTCTTGATGTTCGACCACCATCTTCTATTCTACGCATGCCGAAATCTCACTCGCTTCCGCTGGACGATAAGCATGTTGCGTGAATTATATTGATACGTCTCTGGGCGCACGAAATATCGGGAGTCTCGTGTATACGCTCGACAATAATGAGCGGTATACAGGTCACAAGTACTTGTAGTCCTTGCCCGCTGACAGTGCGAAAAGCCTCCACGGTCATGCAATGAATGATAACAACGGGAGACGGAAGATACCCGGATGTTGCACTCAATTTGACGGCAGACGGCCACGGCGTTGGTAACGGCTTGGCATCGCCCTGTTCGGGGAGAACTGTCTCTCGCGGGGGAGTTTGCTCGGTAAGTTAGAATTCCTCTCACTGGCACTCGACGCCGTCCTCGGAGATTGATGCAGCCTCACATGTACTTAGCGACCATATGGAATTGACAAGCGTTCCTGGCTTATATGAGGCGAGCAGAGACAGCTGGTTAACGATCTTGCCCTTTGACCGCCATCCTCTACCACCTTAACTCGGATGCGGTCTCCTCGAGCTGTACTCCTGCCTCTTCATGGGGATACACGGAGGTCGTTGTTTCGGATACCGCGCAGGTCGCAATATGGCCTAATTATTCTCACAGGCGTTGGTGTGTTTATTCTGTTCATGGCTGCCTCCTACGTGGAATGGACATCGCATGCCATATTCCACTCGTTCCACAATGCTTTTCGAGGTCCTCCGCCACACCATCCACAAGCGCCATGGATGCATCCGAGTCCTCAATCGGCACTTTGGAAGGAACGCGCAGATACTGTCAAGGCCGCGTTCAGATCCGCCTATGCTGCATATGAGCGAACGGCATATCCACACGACGAGCTAAGACCTGTATCTAATCTTCACTCAGATAAGTGAGTGTTCTCGCACGATCACGCATCTTACTGCTTCTGACTAGCGAACCAGTCTGAACGGATGGGGCGCTTCACTTATGGATAGTATTGACACGATGATGTTGATGCGTCTGGATGATCTGGTCGAACGATCGCTTGTGCATGTTTCTAAACTTAAGTTGGATAGGGTGAGGCGAGGTCCCCTCTTTCAAGCTATTTTACTAATTTCGCCACCAGAATTCCTATGTTCAATTCTTTGAGACAGTCATTCGTTACCTCGGAGGTCTACTTTCGGCCTATGCGATCTCTGGAAACACAGTTTATCTTACTCATGCAGACGAGCTTGGGACGCGGTTGCTGCCAATATTCAACACAACGTCTGGACTACCACCGTTCAGTGTTAACATGCACACGTGAGCATCCATGCTACCTTTCCAGAATAGTATGCCTGTATTAAACTTGACTCCAGAGGTGCAGGAGGTATTGGCTGGATGGGCTCCCTCTCGATTCTATCGGAATTCGCTAGCTGCCAAATGGAATACCGCTACCTTGCCCACCTAACTGGCAGGCCTGAATATGTGCAAGCGGTGCGTTACACTTAACTGCGTGGTGTATGTTGACCCACGTTGATCGCTTTCTATGCGTTAAGGTCGACTATATCACGGAGTTCTTGCAAAACAATACGGAGCACGGTGGCCTATTTCCCCTTCAATTCGCTACATCCACCGGCGCCCCTTCCTCGGATCGCTTCTCAGTAGGCGCCAAAGCCGATAGCGCATACGAGTATCTTCTCAAGGAGTGGCTCATGACAGGGAAGACGGAACCACACTTCCTCGATATGTGTAAGCCGGAAACACTGACCTCGTCGTGCTTCTCACACTCACACATGCATCTCTCGATCTCAGACCTCAAGTCAGCAGACGCAATCATCGAGAACATGCTCTACGTCTCACCGTCTCGGCATCTCCTCTACGTGACAGACGTTCTCCGGCCATCACTGCATCCCATACACGACTTCCAGCATCTCTCGTGTTTCCTCTCGGGGCTGTTCGCATTGGGAGCTGCTACGATCCCCGACGTCGATCCGCGTCACGCGTGGGCCGCGGAAGGACTTGGGCATACGTGTTGGATCACCTATGCGGACACTGCTACCGGATTAGGCCCGGAGATGATGCTGTTCCCGCAGAATGGGACGAGGTGGGTGGACGAGTTGAAGGTGTGGGAAGAGCAGGGCCGGGAGGGTGCTGTACCGGGCGTGAGCGAGGCGACACCTGTAACGCCTGGTGAGCATACCGAATATAGGGTTGTGGACTCGCGCTATCTGTTGCGACCAGAGGTGAGCTGGGAATTGAGTATTAAGAGGCTGTCATGTGTCACTTACTATGTTTGTTCAGACGATTGAGAGCTTCTATATCATGTGGAGGACGACGGGCGATTCCAAATGGAGAGACCGTGGATGGGCTTTGTTCGAGGGTATCGAGAACCACGCGATGCTTGGCACCGCCTATGCCTCCCTTGCCGACGTCCGCACTGTACCAGCGCCTCATACTGACGAGCTACCCAGGTATGATGCCCTTGTTATCATTGCACATACCGCGATAGCTGATGCTGTTCCGTTGTTATCCCTAGCTTCTTCTTTGCCGAAACGTGAGTCTGGTGCGCCAGTTTTCCGCATCATATTTATACTCATCTGTCAATTAGGCTCAAATACGCATATTTGCTATTTACGGACGAAGAGCTCATCCCACTAGACCGATGGGTTTTCAACACTGAAGCACATCCTATACCAATCTTCACTTGGTCTGACACGGAGAAGAAGCTGTTCGACATACGGATACCTGGAGAAAACCACAACAATACTACACTTCAGCCTAATGTTTTGTAGATTCGGATTTCACGTTGGAGGGTTTATTGGGTGTTTATTCTGGCACATGTGTATTATAGTTCTCTTCAGCGACGCTATCTCATTTGAACCCCTGGATACATTGTAAGAGCTCCGATAAGCCGTTCCGAATGCGGACACTGAAATCTGTTCACCTTGTTCTTACCACGCAGGGCTCGCGGAGAAGAATTTAAGAAAAGTTCAGATGAAACGCCCCCAGAAACGGTATGTCGCCCAAGCGAATGGAAGTCACTGCGGGAGGATGACAGGCCTTGACAGTTGCCTTTCTGGGACAAAAGTAAACACGCCCACAACGCCAAATAGTGTGCCACTACTGCACGGTTTGTGGTATCGTCGGGCATGAGGCGCGTTGATCAGTGCCTTATGCCGGTATCCTTCTGGCGACATTGCAACCGCAAGTGGAAGCTTTGTATCCTTGGTTCTTCCGTGCGCGAAAAAGCAGGTCTCTGACGCGAAACCTTGAGCCACCCATTGGCAGGACTACGAGCAAAGTAAGTCATAGTGCCACTCGAAGAGGTACACGTACTTAATCCTCTCGCGAATAGGAACCAGCTGGAGGTGCCACTCAATGAGTGGCACCCCACATCGCTCACTCACACGCCGGTGACAGGAGCTTCGGATTCTGGGGATTGGCCCGAAGGACCTGCGCATCACTTGACATCAGTGCCACTCCGTAAGTGAACATCCTTGTACTCAGAGCAGCTGCGTCTCTCTGCCACTTTGCCAACGCCAGGCACTCCCGACCACAATAAGTCAAACAACATGGCATCATTTCCGGGCTTTGCCCTGTCATAAAGAGCGTCCCGTGCGATCGCCAGGCATGCATAGACTTTCCCCGCTCTCTTTCCCTTCTTCTCTGTCTCCTGGCGAGCTGGTGCCCGGTCCACCCTCATGTCGCTCTTTCTAGCCAGCTATGTCGCGGTGCTGGCGTTTTGCGTGGCATGGGTTGACCTCGTTTCTGCGCAGAACGTCAACGTGACGTTCGTGAACGACTTTTTGAGCTATTTGGACTCGATGAGCTTGACGAACTTCACGGAACTTGTCGCACAGGTCACCAACGACGGGCAAACTGCTTTTGCATCTACACTTTCGGACCCTTCTTCTATCAAGACTTTGTTTGTACCCAATAACGACGCTTGTGAGTCCATTATGCTCAAGTGCCACTCACGCATCTGTGCAAATTAATTGACATGCAATTTCGATATCCAGTCTTGGACTTTGCGACAAACGACACTCAATTCTCCTCCTCTGTTCTCTTGTATCATTTGGCGAAAGGAAACTGGACTTTGGACCAGCTTAACGGACCCGACAACCCCATTCCGACATTTCTACGCGGGAGGGACGTGGTATTCTTGGAGTCCAACTCTCCTCAAGTTATCATAGCGGGTGCCACAGCGAGCGGTTTCGAGATTATGAACCAGCTTTCATCCACCTTCGTCGTTGAGACTTTGCAATATGAACACCTAACCGTGCAAGTTCTAAATTCGGTTATCCAGATCCCCGACCTCTTCAACAATACGCTTAACCATTCTCACTTTGGCGAGTTTGCGAAGCTTCGCTCCTCTGCCGGGAATAGTTCAGATCTTGACACCATACCTGGGATGACCGTCTTTGTGCCTCAGGATCTAGCGTTCTTGGACGCCCAGGACCAAATCGCGAAACAAGCCCCTGCGGCCCTCTTCGATAACCATGTCAGTAGGGTCTTGCTTCAAGTTGGTCTATAAAAATCCCTGATCCCCGCCTCTTATAGGTTATAGTGGCGCAGACGATTTGGTATCCAGAGCTAGGGTCCGCGCAATATACGTCGCAGTCTGGACTACATTACGCCTTTACGCAAGATCCCCTCACTCAGAAGTATACGGTAACCTTGAACGGGGTCACTGCAAACATCGTTGCAACCGACGTTCTGATGGCGAATGGTGTGATGCACGTATTGGATGGCGTTCTATATAATACTACAATCCCTGCTCCCGCTGCAGTGCCACCGCCCCCGCAGACTTCACAGTCTCTACCACTTGCCAATGCCTCACCCACGACAACAGCGAACGCCGCGTTCAGGTGAGTTTAATCATTTTTGGAAAAACACAACCGCTGACACGATGCTTCAGTACGCCTCCAGCATCGACAGGGACCCATTTAAGTTTAGGGCCCATCCTGGGTATCGCGGTGGTCGGCTCATCTCTTCTCTTTTGCTCCATCGTCGGATTCTTGGTATGGCGCGCCAAACAACGCGCCAAATTGGGATGGCATATCCACCGGCAACGTCGTCCCTCTGGCTTTGATCTGACTCTGGGAGATAGAGAGGCGCAAGCTTTCGCTCCGTTTGTGCATGAACGAACGAGCAGTGGGGTCAAGGACTGGAACGATTCAGACACGGCCCTCCCACTGTATTATCGGCCAGTCATCAATACTTCCTCGGTCGGGTCTCGCGGTACGTTGGCAATTAATGAGATGTTCGGACAGCATGCTAAAAAAAATCCTCTAGCTGAGTCGTTTGAAATGCAAGAGAAACCACCCATCTCACCTCCGGATGCCGTGGTAGTTCGGACAGATGGGGATCTCCACCACGATAGTATGTTCGCCGTGTTAAACAAGCATTTTACGCATTACTAACCATACTACGTACAGCACCGCAACAGGCTAATCCCACAAAGATTAAGAGGAAAGCAGTACCCGTGACCAGTGCGAACCCAACCGTGCTGCAGGCATTGGTGGACACCTTCCCTCAACCTACCTCGAGTTCTCCCCCTCTCAGGGCTCATGGTAGTGCCGATGAGCGACAACGACCACCTACCTACTACTCTGTGGCACGTTCGGCGCGCTCCGTTTTCAGATACAAGGGTGCATCCTGAGCCTGAGGAACATACTAGTACATCTCGCCCAATGAGAGCGCCTTCGTCTTCTTTATCCTTGTTCTACTGTTTTCATACCCACATTCATTCATCCATTTGCACAAACATCCTCTCCATGTAGCCTAGTCACTGTCATTCGTAGTTTCACCCTTTCTCCTCTGTAACCCTGGATTTCCGATTGTATTAGTGTTTTGTAGGACGGGCCACTCGTCAATACCATGTTTCGAGACGATCCTTTGCGATGCGCGTACACGCGCGGGTAAAGAAAGTAGTCCTCAGGTTGTCAGCGCGAACGAATGTCAAAAGATGTCGAACGAGACAAAGTTGAGCTCGTCTGGCCCATGCCACATCCCGGGAACATGGCGCCGCCGCTCCCCGCTTCGCCCGGGAAGTCGGGCGCACACGTGCCGACCGCTTTCCTCCTGCTACGGCCACATCAGAGTCGTATTCTACTGCCGCATCGTTGCACTCGACTCGGGTAGCCAGCCTCGCTGACGTGTTTGTCGCGATTCAACAAGAAAATGACCGCCAATCCTGAAAAATCTCGCCCCATCTTGCACATATGGCCGAAGACAGGCTCGTTTGAGCTGTCTCTGGACCCTGCAAGTGTCGCTTCCCTGCTATACCTTCAAAACCACATACCTGGGCAGTTTGAGGTGGAATATTGCGCTAATCCTGACCTGTCTCCGAGTGGTGAGTCAGTATCTTTGCGCTTTTGCAATGCTGCTTGCTCACGAGACACGCCTCTCGGAATCACAATAACCAGGACAACTACCATACCTTACACACGGGCTTCACTCTATAACAGGCTATCACGCTATTGTTAAGTATCTCTCTACAAACTTCCATGTCGATCCAACTGCATCACTCGACCCGGTACAAAAAGCTCAGCTGGCCGCACGTCTCGCCCACGTTGAATCTTCTTTGGGTGACTTGACGGTAAATACACTCCCTAGGATACTACCATCGACTAGCTGATGAATATACAAGCTCACAGTCCCATGTCCTCTTCTCATTGACGGCTAACTGGGTAGGCAGTACGCGACCTGCCTTAGTGTCTATTCTACCCGTGCCTCAGAAGTACTACCTGCCGGATCGTATTCGGTTGTCGCATCAGCCGAGGCTGGAGGCGGCGGAACTTTGGAATGTTTCAGCGATTGAGCAAGAGGAGAAAGCTGAGAAGGAGAGGTTCTCGTTCCGAAGACCTATGAAGAAGAATAGGAAGGCTGAGGAGAAGGCGAGGTTCAAGAAGACGTTGGAAAGAAATAAGGTGTGTGCTACAATCAATAACGATATGGAAACGACCTCACGATTTCGATACGTAGATCCTTGACAAGGCACGAAATGTGCTGAATATTTACTCGAAATTACTTGGGAGCTCTAAGTTCTTCTATGATGCCAACACGTACGCCCTGTAGACTTCTCTTTGGCTCTGTATATTCTCAAAAAGCCTCTAGGCCCACCACCCTCGATGTGTTTCTTGCCGCGCATATCTACCTACTGAGACAGGACCAGCCGGACAACCTAATCAAAGACCTGCTATCGCAAGAATATGGAAACCTTATAGCTCACGCGGACACCGTCCACCAGAGAGCGTTCCCCGAACCGTTTTCATTCCCCGCCATTGTGTCGCCTCAAGCAAGTTTCACGCTAAGATCGTTGTTCCCGCCATCTGCGCCCAAGCACACAATTGGACCTAAATCAGCGGCCGTGCAAGGACAGGAGCGCAAGTTCGCGGTCGTCCGCGGCTTGTTCTACGGCGGTGCATTCCTAGTAGCTGGCGCGTACATTTATAATCAGCGAAATGCTTTCGTTGACCTTTATCATCGGCTGCAGTTGGTGGCGGCCTTGGTTGCCGCGCAGTATGGTTCGGGAGAAGATGATGACGAAGACGACGGAGAGGAGGAAGAAGAGGTAGAGGAGGAAGAGGAAGAGGAGATGCAGGAAGAGCCTGAGGAAGATGTGAATGGAGCAGGTGAAGACGAGGAGGATGGAGAGGAGCGTGCAGTAGAGCATTCGGAGACGGATGAAGACGAGGGCGAAGGAAACAGCGCATAAGGACGGTGCGCTGGGATATAAATACTCTTCCCCAACACGTACTGGAAATTAGTATGTTTGACCACGAAGTGAAGCATGTGTAACACATGTAAGAAGTCAAGGTACTCAGCAAGTACAGTGCTTTTTTGCCTGGAGACTTGTACGGATACTGTGGGAATCCACGTGGCAAATGACGGCACTCACGCGATCGGTGAACCGAGTTCTTGGCCACTGAGGCGCCTCGTATTGATCTTTCTAACTACTACTTGCTCTTCACCTCTTCCTTACCACAATCATCTCGCATTCTACTTATCATGGCTCCTGTGCGACTAAGACATCCCAAAGGCGTCACCACTATCCAAATCGACTTGGATCAAGCAAAAGTGTCTGATCTACAACAAGAGATCTTCGCGGTCACAGAGATACCCGCATCTCTTCAAGAACGTAAGATCGCCAACAACCGTGCGCAGTCCGGCAGTTGACGAGCTTTATCTTGGCCAGTCAAGGCAGGATATCCACCACACGGCTTGACTCTCGTCCCAGAACTTCCAATCGAGAGTCTTGGATTGAAGCAAGGGGAGCAACTGATCGTCACACAGAAGGCAGAGAGCTCGCATGTGCCTCGTCCCGCTCCCAACTTCGAGGCACGGTCGGCTGCTAGTCCTACTGGGCCTATGACTGGTTTGACCGCATCACAAGTTCGCGACTCTGTCTCCCCTTCGCCTGGTCCCAGTGGTCCAGACTATGTACCGACGGAAGGAGGGTATCTGGTCCATCGGGTACGTGTATACCCTCATTGTAACTTCGCAAACACTCAATCGACTAGAAACAAATAGATAGTACCAGATGACAACTCGTGCCTGTTTTCTTCTGTAGCTGTTGTTTTCGAACAGAATATCAGCAAAGCATCTGAAGTCAGAAAAAGTGAGTGTAACTTGTCCTCCATAGCACTAAACCCTGCCCAACGTTTGTTCAGTTGTCGCGGAGGAAATTCGTAAAGATCCAGAGACGTGGTCGGATGTTATACTAGGGTTTGTCCTAGTGTCGTCAGCTTCATAAAGCTAGCCTTATCTGACTCACGAATACATTCAGGCGTCCGCGAGACGAGTACATCTCCTACATCCTAAAACCAACATCCTGGGGAGGAGCCATCGAACTTTCAATCCTCGCCAAACACTACTCGACCGAAATCGCCTCCGTCGACGTCGAGACCGGACGAATAGACAAGTTCTCTCCTCCTCCTGAAACCGACAGCGGGAACCGCACTATACTCATCTACTCTGGAATCCACTACGACGCTGCAACTATTGCGCCTATCCTCGACGCTCCCGATGACTTTCACCAAACTGTTATTCCGCGTGTGAAAGATGGAGACGATGATCCGGCGTTGGTATCGGCGAAGAAGCTGGCGGATAAGTTGAGGGCGAAGAGGGCGTATACGAATACGTCGACGTTTGACTTGCGTTGTCAGGTATGTGATTCATCCGGAGTGTGGTGTGGCGGAGATGGTGGCTGACTGTGTGTGTATTCAGATATGTCAGAAGGGCTTGAAAGGAGAGAAGGAGGCACGCGCGCATGCGAGTGAGACTGGCCACGTCCAGTTTGGAGAGTACTGATATACGAATCTACGTTGGAAACAAACATACGACCGTGACAAGCGACTACATTTCTAAGAACAAGGTGTGATGTGATTGACATACAAGCTCCCTAGCAGTGATGCACATACTACCTCGTAACACAGCGGTAAGTATATGTTCTTGGGAGGTGATCTCAGCTGATTGCTCTACCCGTTTCATAGTTTACGTAGCCTCGGCGGGTAGTTTCTCGGCGCTCTATTACTACTGAGGATTGTATCGAATGTTGGCCAGCTTTTGATCTTGAAGCAGGGCTATTCAGTTGAGCCGCATGGTGCAATTCCAGGAACACGGCGCGGCCTCTGTTCCTGTCGGTCAAACGTTCACCTGGTTCGTCTGTGCTCAGCTTTTCCAATGACACTGCGTCGCCCTGGTATTCCAAGAGGACCTCAGTTGCTATTGAAATTGCTATCCGTTGCGGTGGTATCTAATACTCATGGGCAGATGTGCTAGCGTTGCTAACTGTCTATGGCAGATCTACAAGTTCTGGGGGTATTTCTAGGAAATCGGGTCTGATAAGCTATTGACCTTGGATTAGGGCGGTACTGCTTGCGAAAAGCAGTATCAAGTAACCAGTGTTCGTCATCTCTCAATCATGATGTGCAGTTTTGCGTGCGCTGATCTACTGTCCGCTCATTCCAGGATACCCGAGTAGGATGGACCCGAAGGCAACCTCTTCTCACATTCGCCAAAGCTCTCCACTCCCCCTCGCTACTTCCCAGTGTGGAGTACACGATGGCTTCACTTCAAGAACTCGCTGCCTTCTTACAAGCCCAAGGCTATCACAACTTCTCCCAAATCGCCCTTTCGATTACTAATCCTCAGTTTCAAAGTCTCTTCGATGGCAGGAATTTGACCCTTTTCGTTCCTAACGACGATGCTTGTGAGTTCGTTCCATTCTTGCTTTCTCGGATGCTACTAACCCGTTGTGTAGTCGCCTCCATAAAGGACAACACGCGTGGGTATACTGTCGATGTCGCTGACACAAACGCCATGGAGAGCGTTCTTCGATATCATATCGTCTCGGGCTCCCATGACCTGTTTGCCATACCTCCAAGCAATAACCATAATTTATTCTCTACCGCTCTCGCTGCCAATTTGGACAAGAATCAGACACAGCAACTTGTCATTCAACGCACCCTTCCGCCAGGAAACCCGACGGACCAGCGGATACCCGTCATTGAGATTCTGGATCAAGTACTCGAGACGAAGGTTATCGGTTCCTTGTCGCTCAATGGTACCAATGTAAACATCATAGATACTGTCCTGGGATACCCCTCGACGTACACTTGGGAGGCAAACAACACGGGGCTCATGCAGGAGTGGAATGCATTCACGAAATTGGCCAAAGTAGTTGACGTGGAGAGCTCCGTTGGCTGCACCATTTTCGCCCCTGCCGACAAAACATGGGATGCGTTGACGTTTGTCAACGAGATCCCACCCAGCGAGGTACATGACGTGTATAACAACCACGTACGTCTTACTACGCTCATTCTCATTCGAACTGATTACTAAGTGGTAAATGCCCAGGTGATACCCGGCGTCACCGTATGGTCTCCCAACTTTACTACGAGCGTATACACCTCTGGTTCTGGATTTACCTATGCCTTCAACGTGTCGTTGAACGGTCAAATGACTGTGAGCTTGAATGGGACAGCGGCCAATATCACCAGATCGGATATCCTGACACAAAATGGTGTCATACATTTGTTGGACGGTCCCCTTTGGAAAAGCTCTGCCAATGCTGCTTCTGGGCTACTTGATCCAAGACCCTCTGCGTCGTATGTCTTTCCATATGCATCTTTTTCTGCACGTCGATGTCTGATGCCTTTTCGCAGGGGAGGGACACCATCTACGTCTAGCGTGAATGACGCGTGGGTATATTTTACTTTGTCAATATAGTATCTCATCTAATGCGCTCCTTCCAGTGGAAATGGGGGCAAAGGCGGTATATCTACCGGCACAGTGGCTGGTATCGTTGTGGCTGTTGTAATTGCCCTGTGCTCAGCCATTATTGTCCTATTCGGCTTGTACAAACGTCGTCAAAGGCATATCAAGGTGCTCGTACATCAAGAGGAGAACCTGTACATCGATGGGCCCGACCTTCCCACTGCTGCCCTGAGGACGACACCGTTCACTTCCAGTCACGATCTCACGGAACCTCGGCGTGCCGAAAGTGCTGGTGCGTGTTGATGTATTGCTGTTGAGATTTTGCAACTCATGACAGCTGTGGCGTGTAGCAAGCGTGACATCCCAAGCAACACCTTCTGGTCCGTCGGAGAAGTCTAAAACTCAGCCAAGTTACGCAAATCGGGTTTACTATTCAGGTACGCTATCCTTCCTCCATGTTTGTAACAATGACCAATTCTAACTCAGTCTCTGCAGCATCATCAAACCCTGCAGCAATGCCGGAGTTCCCACAGATGTCCCAGGAGGTCATGGAACGTTTGTTGCAGAGTATATCGATACGGATTGATAGTGCTGAAGCACCTTCGGAGACGGACGAGGCCCCTCCTGAGTATTACCCCACGAGATGAGTGCGTTAAATGCATGCTTCTGCTGGACTGGAATGTCTCTCACGCATACGAGTCGTAAACACAGTCCGTTTCATATCATTGTGCTCGATGAATTGATTCATGGCTGTGTCAACTTACTGATAGTCACTCAAAGCAAGCCGGACTTGATTGCGAGACTAGGTGGCGTGCTATTCGCCCAGCATGGCACATAGTGGCAGATCTTCACGTGTTTGGTGAAAGTGGGGCTGTGGGCTTTGCTGGCCATTCCCATCTTTGGTGCCGGTAGTACCTGTACCTGTGATTGCGCACTCACTGGCATAAGTTACTGGTCTCAGCTGATCATCATTTCATAGGTATAATCTCCGCCAGCCTATAATTCAATGCTATCGCCATGATTCCAACTGGATCAATATCCGCATCCTTCCAAGTAAGTGCTGGCCGTTACACGGTGAACACGCGGCTCGGGCGCTCCCATTACCTGGAGTATGGCCCGAGCTAACGCCACATTGGTATCGATCGATCCATATTCCGGGTTCCTATACACCATGATTGTAAGTCAAGTTCTCGTGCTATGAATAACACGCTGTTGATTCTTCCCATTCGTAGGACATGCTGTCCAAGCAGCTGTCTTCGAGCACTGACTGAACTGTTCTCTGCAAGAGCATGCTCTCAATTGACAGCCTTCGCTGAGCCGATCCTCGCGGATATGAATCAGATAAGCCGTGGCCACATTTCTCTCTGCCTTACTTGGTCGATGCCCGTCTCAAGCTGGATCATCATAGAGTATGCCCGGGGCCAGTCCGCTTTCACTGCAGCGTATCACACTGGCATGTGGGCTGAACTGGTCGTGCCTCGCGACTCACCATGAGTCTTTTCCGTGAGGTGTGGATCTGGCCCGTCATTGCCTACTCTACGTCTGCATTCGCCCATCCCTTTCGCTCAGACCTACACACTACCTCTCACGAAATATGGCATCACTCCAAGCACTCGCTTCATTTTTGCAGCAACAAGGCCCATACAGCAACTTCTCTCAGATCGCACTCTCCATCACACAACCTACGTTCCAAAGCTATTTTGACGGTCGGGATTTAACGCTTCTTGTCCCAAGCGATGATGCCTGTGAGTCTTTGTACTGTTCTCTTCTAAAACTAGAGCTTACGTAGGAATAAGTTTCCACGGGAGCCTCTAATACGCGTGGATATGGATTCAACACAAGCGACGCCACATTGATGTTAGACGTCCTCACATACCATATTATTCCAGGTCAACATCCCTTAGAGTTCAATCTCCCTCAGGATGACCACGTCCTACTTCCTACGGCCCATTCAGCAGATTTAGACAAAAATCAGCCCCAGCCACTCGTTTTTCAGGTGGGACCAGCGATCCTGAACCAAAGAGTTGTACCAAAGGTCATCAACAAATGGGCTGTCAATAACACCCTGATTTATGCTCTCGACACGGTCCTAGGGTATCCGGCCACATATTCCTGGGAAGCCAACAATACGGGGCTTATGGAGGAGTGGAAGTCGTTCGAGGTTGTTGCAGGTGGAATTGAGATAGATGATTATGACGGTAGCACAGTATTCGCGCCGGCTGATAAGACGTGGAATGTCCCGAAGCTAGCCAACCAGATCCCAGTCGGTGAATTGAAAGATGTGTACAATAACCACGTGAGTTTCGATACTCTTGCTGATACGCGCATTAATGTCTAGATAGGTCATTCCTGGGCTTACACTGTGGTCACAGAACTTCATGAATGGAACGTACACTTCAGCATCCGGATTCAATTACACCTTTAACAAGACTCCGAGTGGTCAGTTTACCGTAACACTTAACGGTACCACGGTGAACATCACTCATTCAGACATTCTTACTTGGAATGGAGTGATTCATCTCCTAGACGGCCCCCTGTGGACGAACCAAAATACTTCATATATCAGTCCTTCCGATAGTAGTTCTTCCACCTCGTGAGTTACCCAGTGCAAAATGCCTGTCACGGTATCTTGAAGCTTATGATGACCTATATAGAGTGACGGCAACTTCCACCAGTAGCCCGAGCAATCAGTCTACAGCGTGAGTAAAGTGCATGTTTACGCGTGTGGAATCACCCCTCATCTCTGCACTAGTATTGGTGAGACAGCGAAAACCGGTCTGTCTCAAGGTACTGTAGCGGGCATCGCTGTTGCGGCTATCGTAGCTATGCTTTCGGCCTTGATAGTTGTTTATGGCTTATGGAAACGCCGTCAAAGACATATCAAGGTGTTTGAACACAAGGATGGGAGCATCGACGGACCAGACCTTCCAACTGCTGCTCTACGAACATCGCCTTTCACTTCTAGGCCTGATCTCTCAGAAGCCATCCCAAACCCCGATAATGGTAAGCAAATAGCACTCCGTTGACAAAGCGTATGTATCATTGTTCACCATTTACAGCAGATGTCACAACGCGATCTATGTCTCCTGCGACCCTGGAGAAACGTAGTATGCAGTCTAATTCGATGGCCTCCACTAGCAATACCTTTCTTTCAGGTGAGCCGAAGTGTCTCTGTGGAGGTTTTCGTCCTAGTTGCTAACTCCTCACATTGGCTCGTCCAGCATCGGCTAGCCCAGTTCCAAATGCGGATTTCCCTCCAATAACAGAAGAAGTCATGGAGCGTCTGTTACAAACCATATCAATACGTATCGATAGTGTGGCGGGACCTGAAGAGACGAGCGGCGAAGCACCTCCCGAGTACTCTACGGCGAGGTAGGGAGGATGAGCCGTTTAAGACAGTACTAGTCTCATGAGTACCCCTATGTGATATCCTTATATTCGAACTTTTGTGGTCAACGTGATACTGTTGTTTTAGCGAGCTGATCACATTTCTTCGCGGATAATTTAACACAAAGAAAGCTAGTAGATGGTATGGTACGTCATACACTTGCTCGTCCAATAGAGATCACATCACTGACTCGTTCAACCCTACCAACAGTCTAGATCTTCCAAGTGACTGTTCTAGTGGGTCTAGTGGTCAAAACATACGCAGGTTCGGTCACAGAATCGCAGACTGCGGTCTCGTCGCGCCACGCCCCCGGTTCTTGTTTACCCTCGAGGTTGGCAACCACACTAAGGGTTTGCTAAGAGCTGCCGTGACAAAAGTAGAACAGCGCGCTGAGCTGCCCTTACACAATTACCGACGCTAGTGTGTCACTGCCTAACCAGGTATAAGCGCATGGCGGGTGCAGGCGGGCGCGGTGTCCGAGACTCGCGGCGCTTGTTCTACCCAACGAAGGTATTCTTGTTTTGTTCGTGTCGCGTTGTCATACTCAACGCACTTGCGCAGGGCATGCCACTCATCAGACTTTGCAATTGTCTTGTCTAGGAGTGGTAACGCAAGCCCAAGTATGAGGATCTCGGACCGCTTAGTGGTTGGAATCACCGTCGTGCACACCCCGATGCTCGTGTTCTGCGTAACGAACCACGATCCTAGCAGAATCAGGCACGCGAAATGATTGACTTCCGAGAGCGCTATATAATCCTCCATGTTCAGGTTATGTTCGAATAGGTCTTCCCTTCTCTCACTTTAATTCTTGCAGTCGCTGGACGGTTGTCAAAACTCGACTTACTCCAACATGTTCATCCCCGCTCAAGCAGTTTTAAGTGCTGTTGAAGTAGGGCACGGGCCACTTCTATCCGAACATGCTGGTTTATTGGCACGAGAGGTGCCACTGGAAGGTTCGGTTCCAACGTGCGTTATGTTTATCTCGTTCTCCGAATTTCTACTAACCAACGAGTCTTGCCAGTGTCGAACCGGTAGCAACTCCTGCTGTACTACCTTTCTACCCCGCGTGAGCAGTCTCATACTATATCCTTTGACGTTAGCTGATATCTGACTTTTGCAGTACTGGCCTTACCACCAACGCCGGGATTTCATTCCCAAGGTAAGACGTGTTGTATTTGGCAGAATCTTGATAGATTGCAACTGACGCGTTATACCCATGATAGTATCGGTGCTCCCAATGTTATTCCTACGGCTACATCCATTCCCTCCTCTGACCCGTACGTAGCCAATGCAAAACAGCGTTCACATAATCTCACCATTCTTCAGGCCACTGTCCCAGGCCATTCTGCCGTCATCCACCTCCATGGACATTGCACTCGAACAGTAAGTGGTTCAACGAATGCGAATTGGCTGTATGTTCATCATCGACGTTTCCAGGAACCTTGCCAGCACATCGTTATTTACGCCTGCTATGTAAGCATTTCGAGCAATCCGGTATAGTAGAATATGCGACAGTGACTGACAGTGTTTCATGCAGTATTACAGCGACTGTGTTCGCATTTCCCCCTCCGTATGTCCCCGCACCTGGCAGCTTAGCGCTAGCACTAACTCTGTGCCCCATCTCTCAGCGAGCCATCCGCATCTCACTCTCTATCAGCGGGAGCCGCCGCAGGCATCACAGTCTTCGTCTGCGTCCTACTGGCTTCTCTCCTCATTACGACCTTCGTCTTCTGTACACGCCGGAGGTCTCGCCACACCATACCCAACCTGAAGCTGTTCTCGTATCGTAGCCGAAGGGATGACTTGGACGAGAAAATATTTGGCAGGCGCTCTTCATTGGGAGTCTCGCAGACGAGCCTCCCTCCGGAGGCATTGAGGACGTCGCCGTATACCGTCCGAAAGCCTCCTCCAAGATATACCCTTGTGGGTACGTATGGTGTTCATTGGCCTCGATATAGAGACATGTCTTATTGACTCGCCCTCCTCTTCGATACGACTTGTAGGTAAAGCAACTACTTCACAGGCGTCCTCTCCAGCCTCTACTTCGGACGAAAAGTCACCTATCACATACCCCGACGTCGTCTACATCCAAGGCACTCGTATATCTGAGTCGAGCCTTCCAAACCCCCACTCCCCTGTTCAAGTTCCCCTTGAAATCCCCGACCTCGACGTCATCTCTATCTCAAAGCCAGACGAAAACCTCGGCGTCGTCGACGTCAAAGGGCTTCCAGCACCACCGGACTTGGTGCTGAAACATCCGGGATACCTCAGCCCGATATTTGGTTCCGTCAGGGTGGAGCGACTCTTGCGCACTTTCACTCAGCGCACTCAGGTTTCGGAACGATCGACTCGTCGTCGTGTCCATGGGCTCGGGCCCGAGGCAACGAGCTCAAACGTAGATCACTCAGTGATCAGCGCTGGAGACTCAGAGGTAGCCACGATCGGTAGGCCACCACAATATGCCTCCTCTCCCCCCAGCCTGAATAGGCTCAGCTCCCCGCGCGTCGATCATAACGACTCGAAGGCGCTCTGATTCCACACTTTGAAGATACTCATCTCTTTTCTACCACTCTTTAATATTGTATCCATACCATACCACTCGCTCGTCTATGCTCTCCTTTGATTTCCTAGTCGTAATGTTGTTCAGCTTTGTATTCTCTGTGCTGTCAGCCGTACTCGCACGTCATCCTCATTCGCTCCTTCCCCCACGCTATCCTCGCTCCTTACCATTTGTACCATTCTCTCGTGTAGCCTTAGACCTTACACGGACGTCCCACAACCAGTAGCATATATGACAGTTGATTTATATCCAAATTTCCAGGTTTGTATTTCACCGCCAAGCAAACTCTGCCCTCCACAATCTAGAAACGAAAACAAAGCGAAGACGAAATGCATGAAGCATTAAATATAATCGACCGGCGTTCGAATAAGAAAGACGAAGAGCAAGGAAAAGACCAGTCGATAGTGGTAGGGTATGTGGTTGATAAAAATATACTTGCTGGATTGATCAGCACAGAAGGCGAATAAACGGCAGTAGGTAGGTGAGTAAGTAGAGTTTGGAGTCAAATATTCGTTAGCGAGAAATGACAGAGAAAGGTGGTATTGGAGGTGAGATGCTCGTCGGAAAGAATAATGATACAGATCCAAAGTGGGTTCAGGGAATTTAAGTTGACTTGGATGGATGGCTCGGGCCCGTCTTCGTGTGTTCAACGTCGTTCGTCATGTCATGAAGTGCGTTCCAAGGATGATCGTGAGCTGCCGAGGGCACTTGCAGGGCGGCTTTCCGACCGGGAACTTAGAGCGCTACCAGGTCTTGAAGGTGGGTAAGTGCTGCCCTCAGACTCAGGAACTCGCAGATTCGAGCTACCAGAGGACAACTGCGTCGTACGAGGAGGTGCAGCAAAGAATTGGGCTTGAGGAGACATCCTCGGCGACGAGCTCTTCTCGTTTAGCAATGTCTCCCGCTCAATGGGGGATGTCGGGAACGATCGTGAAGGAGCATGATGAGCACGAGAGGGCGAGGAACCACGAAGAGATGACAAAGAAGACGTGGGCCCATGTCGAGAGGTCCTCCCCTCCGCCACGGGCAAATCGGTAGGAGATGCGTTTCGTACGCTCGTGTACGTCGGGCGCTTCCAGCGCCAACTCCACTTCCGGCAAGACCGTGCCGATGCATCATTGGATGAGCAGTCCGGCTGGTTGTACATCCACGTTGCCACGAGGACCACGACAGAGCCAAGGGCAAACGTCACAGTCATCTGGAAGTGGAATAAAGCCACCGAGGCCAGGAACGAGATGACGATGCTCAAACTCGTGGCGAAACCCTTGAGGATGTTGTCTGCGTACTTGATGACGAGTGCAGTGAGGAGACCACCCAAGACTTGCGTCAGGACTGTCGCCCATGCGCTGGCTCCAAAGTTGGCGAATATGCTCGAGTTGATTAAACTAGTGGTGGGATTGGAGCTGGTTTGGGAAGAGAACACGATAGGCGCCAGAGCGGGAAGGAGAGAGAAGAGCGACAGCTGGACGTTGCGAACCCAAAGATCACCAGGGCTGTTCTTCAAGACCATTTCGAAGTATACTCCGGCAAGGCCGGATGTGAAACAGGCTGCCGTAACGGCCATGAAGCCCTTGAACGCGTTTAGCTCGTGGGCAGACGCCGACTTGTGAGCTCCGGATTGAATCTGCACGATACCAACGCCTATGGCCAAGAAAAGCAATGCTAGCCACTTGATGGGACTGAGCTTCTTGCGCAAAAGCACAACAGAAAACGCAGCGGTCGTCAGGATCTTCATCTGGTACGTGACTTGGAACGTGGCAGCCTCCAGATTCGAAACAGCAACAAATTGCAAGTTATTCTGAATCACTGTACGTGTAAGACGCGTTAGTTACCGCGCAATGGATGCTTATCGATGAATCGTACCGTAGAGTATGGCAGGTATGGCGAGCTTCCAGCAATCTGGGCGAAACACTTCCTTTCCGAGACGGCGAAAGCGACCAAGCAACGCCCACGGGTTCCACGGGGAAATAGACACCTTCTGGCCGTTCGGGAGATACTGCGGGGCATAGTTATCGAGCCGCGCGAATGCGATGCCAAGTGAAATCGTCCCCTTGAGGAGTTCGACGAGTAACACCGCTGCTGCTGCGGAGTACGTCTGCGATGGCGCAGCAGACACGCGAGAGTAATGCATGATGAGCGTAAGGGCAGCGTTCTGCACTGCTAGTGTGACGAGCCTGTAAACATATTCGAGGTCAATACAGAGCTATCGGCACGACCGTGAAGCTCGCCGGTCACGTCGTCATACGAAGTGATACTCACGAGACATATTTCAGTGGTAGTCCAAATATTGAGGGAACCGGAGTGGGGGTCTCTGGAGACACTCCTTGTTCCTGCTTTTCATAAACGTCCTCTTCATGGTGCAACTCGACCTGAAACTGTAATGACTGGGACTTGTGCTGTTCGGACATGACAAGAGATGCGGGGGAGCAGAGTACTGTGCAGAGGTAATTAAGAGGATGTAGTAAGCTGTTCTAGCTGCGCGTTGTGCGCCGAGCTGCTCAGCAGCTAGGAGCTCGTCGCCGTTGTTGTTGAGGGCGTCGTGGATGTCGAGGACGTCGAGGAGGTTGAGGAAACCAGGGCGAAACGTTAA
>JAXQGX010000151.1:0-18975 GCA_037040455.1 Irpex sp. P115-07
GCCAGCACCCCGCCTTCCCGCGCATGCTTGGTTTAGGACCGCTCGGACTGGGTGCACACCGTTTTTCACTTGGATCTTGACCAAGATGAACCAAGGCGAGTCAATCTCACTTTTATCGCTTCTCGATCTATTGTACCCTCTTTTGCAATGTTTGGCGGTGGCTACGCGCAGGAATGCTGACATACATTATCTTACACTTCTCATTCAGACGTGCCACCGGAGGTGCAGATCATCCCTCACCCCGAGCTGTGGTTCGAGGACGGCAACATCGAGCTTATCGCTGAGAATGTGTCCTTCCGAGTACACAAGACGGTGCTGGCAGGATCGTCTGATTTCTTCAAGGACATGTTCAGCCTCCCTCAACCTCCTCCGGAGGAACCGGCTGAAGGGGAAGCTCAGCCCATGCAGACAGAGATTCCGCGATTAGAAACGTCCGAGACCGCCGAAGACCTGGCCTACTTCCTGGATGCCATGTACAATTGTCTGAGGTTGGTGTCGTCCTGCTTCTCGAAATCACATGTTCAGCTCGCCCATGTCAGGGCTGGCGATGAAAGAACTTGCAAAGTGTTACGAACCGTCGTCGCTGACTGATACGCATGAAATTATATTGTCACCCACAGATACTTTCAGAAGGACTCGCAAATCACCTACAGATCCCTCCAAGCCGTGCTAATTCTCTCTCAGAAATTCTCCTCCGAGTCCCTGCGCACATTCGCCATCGGTCGACTCGAGGCTGCCTTCCCTCGTTCCTTCACGGAATGGGAAGCGATCACTAGTGGAGACCGCGTCCAACCCGTAATCTACCACGAGGATGAGCTCTTCTCGATCGCCAACCTGACACGAGAGTCTGGACTGACGGAAATTCTTCCCGTCGTCCTGTACGACTGCTGCCAACAGGACATCGACTATATCCTCGAGGGCATCGAAACCGAAGACGGCAGGCGGGTCGAGCTCAGCCCTGAGAATAGGAAAAGCTGCCTGCAGGCGCGGTCGAAGCTGACAGCAGCCACTCTCCAGATGCTTCGCACGCTCTCGTACGCAAGGGACGGCTTGTGCGACCAATACGGCTGTATCAGCGCGTTACGAGACATAAGCGGAGGAGACCTGGTGAGCGATAGGCTATTGCACCATCCACTCGTGGTGCTGGACGAGGAGTTTGAGTCGGCGCCGCAACCACAGCCGCAGGGTGTTGCGTTGCTGAACATGGTGGGAGCAGCTCCGGTGACAGGTATCGCTAGTTTGTGTCGTTTGTGTCGGGACAATTGTAGGAACCAGATGCGCATCGCGCGCGAGAAGCTCCTGCGAGATATGGACGAATATATTCCTATCACTGTTTAGCTACGACAGGATACCCGTGATACCCCTTTCTTCTCATCTTTGGGCGTGGAAACATTGTAAGAATACTGTACCATAGGTCTGCGAATGCCAAACAACTGAGCACAATCGCGTGAACTTCGTTTCAGCACGAGTTGAAGTTCTGCAAGCGCAGACTCCGCGGCTAAACGAAGTATGTATAGCGGGTTGCAAACATCAACCTTGCAGACGCATGCGTTCTTGAAGAAGGTAAGGCTGTTCGAGACGGGCGATATTGCTGTGAATAATTTGAGAGAGGTGCTACTACATCGTTGATTCGACTTACCATCAATTGGTAGTGCTTCCTGAAAGAGGCGTAGTAGGGCCCCACCGCGAGAATAGCACTATTTACGAGCAGATGTCAGCTCCGTACGAAAGACAAGAGACAGCCGACACAAACCCTGTCTTCCCATTACGTTTTATTTCCCTCTCCATCCTTCTTCTCTTCCTCTTGCACCTTCGTTTCCTGCCCAGCCGTGTCCTTGGTCGCCTCCTGCTCAAGAGTTCCCAATAGCCCATCGAGATTATTGAGTATCTCGTCCAGCCTGCTCTCTACCCCCGAAGCAACACCATTTGCGGTGTCTAGCCTACGAAGCAGCTCGGATATGTTCGCATCGTCGACTTCTTCGCTTTCGTCAGAAGAAAGCAGTGAGGCTAGCAGAGCGATGTCTGCTTGAAGACTCGAATTGCCGGCCTCGTTTGTTGATGTCCCGTTGGGTTTCGAAGACATGCTAGCTATGATCAGAACTATGTACCATCAGCTATCTTATTTGTGGTATAACTGGAGGCAGATTTGACTTACTGTGAATGTTTAGAGGGATGGTGTGCACTGATGTCCGACTCGGAGTCCAAGATATATAGTGAGATCTCGCCCGATCTCTTACAACCGCGCGAGGGCAGCGACTCAGTGATGTCACCCCGGGACATCCTCTGATAATACCAACGACGAACTCGAAGCGTTGAACAGCAAACTCATGCGAGCAAGAATGGCACCAATAGCGTCCAAACCTCGTTGGCTCACGAAGATCGTTGAAGCTCTCGCGGTGCCCGAGAACAAAGGCAAAGTCGGTGAGTGCACTGTATCGCGTTTCGACTACCTTCCCCACCGAACATCGTACTCATTGCATTACTCCCAATATCTACGGACAGTATACCAAGTAGCTACTGTCGACAGCCAGAACATCCCACACGTCCGCACCCAAGTCCACCGCGGCTTCCTCATCCCCAAATCCGCGCCGAGCCTCCCCCTCATGATCACCTCCTCCGACGTCCGTTCACCCAAGGTCACCCAGATACTCTCGAACGTGTCGGTGGAGCTGTGCTGGTGGCTTGAAGGCTCGCAGGACCAATTCCGTATCTCAGGCAAGGCCAAAGTCATACCCTCCCCCGACAACGCTCTCAGCAACCTTTCCTCGGATACATTCAGCCTCGCTGCGAACGCGCTCGACGAATCTGGGGAGGCCGACCGCGAAGACGGCATTGACAACCGCGTGCTGGGGAAGTACGAATGGGAACGAAAGCGTCAGGAAGTCTTCGAGGCTATGAAACCCGCCATGAAAGCCAGCTGGTGTGCGCCTCAGGCTCCCGGGAGTCGGATGGCGTCGTACGACGTTCCTGTGCGCGAGGGGTGGCCTACCGAAGTGCCAAATAAGGAAGACCTGAAGACGGAGGAGGAGAGGAGGAACTATGAGGTTGCGCTTGGGAATTTTGCGATGGTGGTGGTTGAGCCGACGAGGGTGGATTGGGTGCAGCTTGGGGAGCGGCCGAATAGGAGGACGTTGTTCACGAGGAAGGATGAGCAGGGTGGGTCGTTTTGGGAGGAGGAGATTTTGGTGCCTTGAGGTTGTAAGTGCAGTGTCAGTGAACGTTGAACGATGAACCTGGATTCTGGATTGTAATCATAGATGTAGTAAACCAACGCTGTATCGGTAGACTTCTGTTACCACAAACTCGTGCGATGTCGATCGCATTCATTCATCGTGTATGTGAACCAAATTGTTTCATTAAGGGAGTCAAATGGTGGTGGTACATGTAACGGAAATAAGTATCGTCCTTCCAGCTTCATATAGCTTCATGATGGTGTAAGTTCTACATGGGTCTGTTCATTATCGTACACTTTTAAACATTAACATTTTCTCATTTATGTTGACGCATGGACGATCTTCATGACGAGCCGTTCTCCTTGGCGGGAGCCTCGTCGTAGCCGTACGGGTTCTTGCTTTGCCAGTTCCACAAGTCCTTGCACATCGTCTCCAGATCGGCAGGAGCCTTGAAGTTGAGCTCTTTCTCCGCCAACGTGGGATCTGCGGTCAAATCAGGGACATCACCGCGTCTGAACAGAAGAATATTCATATTAAGCCTGGTATACCTCGGAGAAAGCGGTAATCATAACGCACCTGCGAGGGGCAAACTCGTATTGGTAGTCGAATCCGGTGGCCTTTCGCATAGCCTCTACGATCTGCAACACACTCTGGCCCTTGCCCTTGCCAAGGTTGTATGCCTTGAAATGGGCCTCGGTGGGGCAGTTGTCGAAGATCGTCGAGTCGTCAGCGAGGACCTCCAACGCGCGGGTGTGTCCACGAGCGAGGTCGAGCACGTGAAGGTAGTCTCGCACGCATGTACCGTCGCTATATTATCAAAGCGAAGGAACATTGAGTAGGAGATAGGAGAGCAAATGGGGTACACTCACGGAGTGGGGTAGTCGTTTCCGAAGACATGGAGTTTGGCGTCTTTGACACGACCGATGGCCATGTGGGCGAGGAGAGGGAGGAGGTTACCTGGTCGGCCTTTGGGGTCTTCGCCGATGAGACCAGACGGGTGTGCACCGGCGGGGCTGTGCGAGCAGATGAGATGGGCCGTGGATGCTTGCATGATGCTTGAACACTTACTTGAAGTATCGCAGAGAGATAGCCCTCCACTTCGGGTCCGCTAGGGGCGTGTTATAAAGATACACTTTCAGAACAATCAATACTACTCACAAGAAGCAAGGTCCTGCAATATCGTCTCGCACATCACCTTCGTCTTTCCGTACGGGCTATCCGCCTGCAGACGGGTCGTCTCGGGGATAGGGATGGTCGGAGGGGTACCGTAGACAGTAGCACTTGACGAGTAGACAATCTTGTGGCAGTCGAATTCGTTCATGATTTGTAGCAGGTAGACGGTCGCGGCGACGTTGTTCTCGTAGTACGTCAACGGGACCTGTGTCGACTCCCCGACTGCTTTGTATGCCTACAAAGGGGTGAACAAACCAAATCACAAGCAGAAACAAGCTGCACTTACAGCAATGTGGATGACACCCCAAATACCGCCCTTTCCATACTTTTCAAACACAGCACGGATTTGGTCTGGCTTCGTGAGGTCGGCAGTATGGCTGTCGATGACTGTGCTCTCCCTGTCCCTATCGGTGGCGTCTGCCGGAAGGGATTCTCTAGCGAGCTGCTCGACTCTTGCGAGAGATTTGGAATGGGCGTTGTGCAGGTTATCTACAGAGATGACTTTGTACTGGCGGGTTTCTTGTAGTGTGTGTATGACATGGGTGCCTGGATGTCATTAGCCAGTTAGCTAGGTGATCGGTGCGTGCCCCTGGATAAAGTGACAGGTGCTTACCGATGTAGCCAGCTCCGCCGGTAACGAGAACTCGCTGCGAGATATTCAGCACACATAAGCACAAGGACAACATTCTGCCTACCTTGAGAGAAGCTTCAGCAACAGACGGCATTACAATTCTAGTATTAAACAGAGGAGATGGTGGTTCTTGTCAAAGGAGAAGTTCAGAGAATCCGCTGCGGGTGAGTGTCGATTCGTCTTCGGCTGTCCCTCCGGCTGCTTTTTATCGTGATCAGCATTCGTGATCTACGCTCGCGCCGCACGGGCCGACGTGGCTCTCGCATGCACCTCGACTTGTTCTCGTCATGGGAGGCTTCGAGAGCACATGGAAAATCCGCTCGTTTGCTGGGCGTAGACTACTGCTAGAATACAACTTCCACCGGCCATCCATCCCCCTCGCAAACATACCCACCCTAAATATCCACCTTCTCTACATCTAGGGGTCACGGTACCGATGTCGTCCCTCGGGCTCAACGTTCAGCACCGTTCGTTCAGCTCTCCATCTTCACCTCGCCCTCGACCTCGGTCTCGCGCTGGTCCTTCGGCACAGACTCCACCGTCGTCGGGTCCTTCGGCTCCTCACTCGCAAGTCCCTCCGACACACCGAGCCCAACACCGCTCTCTGCCTTCCCCTCGCCACTCACACTCGAAGGCACCATCGGACTCGTCCCGCGTTCACCGCCATCCGCACTTGCAGGAGGCTCTCCACGCAACGCCCTCTCCTCTCTCTCAACCCTCTCTTTCTCTTCCTTCTCGGCCCTCTCCCTCTCCTCCTTTTCGATCTCCTGAGCTAGAAGCAACACGTCCCCCGTTCCGATCTTCCCAAAGTGTTGCAAATACTGCTCGCGTGCAGTCCGGAGTGCGAGCCATGACCAGCGCTGCTTGTTCTGTACATAGTCATCATCAGTTATCATATTAGCGAGACAATGTGATTGATTGGGCAACGAGTAACGAGTTGGAGAGAGAGAGGAAAGAGAAAGACGATCAGAATGATATTATCTTCGGAGGCAATGGTAGAGATGGCAGAATGCAGATGACCTACCTCCTCATACTGAAGAATGAGATCGTCCGTCGGCTGTACGACTTCAACGACCGGTGCAGGGGCCGGTACAGGTACAGGCACAGGTACGGGCACGGGCGCAGGTGTCGGTTTAGGTGCCACAATCGGTATTGAGGTCGGTTCAGGCGTAGTTGCGGGCGGAGGAGGCTTGGCTGGTGTGCTGCCCGGTTTCGCGGGCAGTGAAGGGTGAAGGGGAGGAGTGGCGGGTGGTGCGGAGGGTGTTGCGGCTTTGTGAACCGCAGGTGCCGGAGCAGGTGATGGTGCGTTGTCCGGTGCGGCTGGTGCAGGGGACGCAGGAGCTGTAGAGATGGCTGTTGCTGCCGCGGCTGCTTTCGCGCGAGCGGCCGCCATGCGCTCGGCCGTTCTTGCGAGCTGCTTTTTGCGGTTTTCGATCTTGACGTCTTCGAGTTTCACTTTCTTCACAAAGTCCTGCACGTCGCCAGGACTTGATCACACTTGTAAGCAACGAGATACGCGCGAATGACAGCAATGAGACTCACTGGAAGGCCTGCTGAAGATCAAACATGTCTCTGTACCCCATCAGCCATATCTCAGTCAACGCCTCCGACCCCAAACTATGAGGCCAAGGCTCCGGCTCCTCCCTCCTCTTCTTCCTCGCGCCCTGAGTAGCCTCCTCGATCCCAACCTTCTCCTTCCTCATCATCCCATCCACCTCAACCTCGATCTCCTCCACCCACGGCTCCTTATCAAACGGCGCACACAATTCATTCTTCCACTTCACCCAGTTCTTCTCCCGTTCGAGAATGACAGAGACAGTCTCTGCAAACGCGCGGCCGCTCGGCGTCGTCTGCCGGAGCTCCTCGCTCACTTTCTGGATGGTGTCTTGGACCCACTGTGCTTCGGGGGATTTGAGCGTGAAGTCTACTTGGAGAGAGCGGTTGCGGGGTGTTACCCATGTTTTCTTGGCGGTGTCGGTGAAGGATAGGAGGTGGTGGAGGAGGATGAGCAGCTGGAAGAGGAACTGTCTGCGGAAATGTGTGTCTGCGATCTGAGTGGTTACGTGAGTATGAGCACAATGCACATGGGGGAGATGGAAGCACGCACCTCGAGATCGAGCAAGTCTGGGCTCGTGAGGTACTTTGCAAAGAAGTAGTCCTGTCCCGCGGCTTCGAGCCCCACGTCTGGTTCTCTCCTCCGCTTCAGAGACGTCGTGTGTGAATTAGACTTGCTACCCATCAAGGCACGCTCCTTTGTAGTCGCCTCTTTGATAACAGGGAGAACCTTGTTGACCGATTCTTGGAAACTTGCAAAGGTGACCATGTTCGCGAAGACAGAGGGCTTCGAGAAGGGTAGTTGGAGTGACCAGAAGGTACGGTAGAAGTCTATGTGCCAGTGAGCTAATGCAATATCCCATAATCTTGCTGCACGTACCCTCTTTCTGCTGCTGCTTGACTTCTTCGGGCGTGGGCTTCGTCTCTTCGTCCACACCGCCCTCCTTCTTCGCTCCTTCGTCAACTTGCATCTCGTCTGCCGCAGTCTCTGGTTGTTGTGACTGCATATGCACATCCTCTCCCTCCTCCTTCCTCGGCAACGACCCATCCTGCACTCCAGGTCCCTCCCAAGCAGGCCCGTACTCTCCTCTGAGGTTGACCCCACTCCGCTCACCCAATGGGAACACCTGACTCAGGAACGTCAATATTCTACCACAGAATAGCGTCGTAGATCCCATCTTGGACAGTCGGCGCAACAGGTCGTTAAGTGTTCTGAGAAGAGTGAGTGCTTTGCCCTTCTGCGGGATCATACCCGCAGTGAGCTTGTCGGCTCGTAGCTCTATCCAGGAGAATATGTGGGAGCATGAGGCGATGGTCTGTGTTTCGAGGAGGTCCTGGAGGACGCTGAAGGGGAAGGTTTGTTCGCAGGCGTCGTTGTCAGTGAGTGCAAGTACGAGGTCGAGGCGGTGGGTGAGGTCGTCGTAGTATGTGGTCACTGGGTTCTTGAGTGCCAGACCTTCGGTTGCCTATTGCATGTGTCAATATACGCGTATGTTCTTGATGTACGATACTTACTGCGAGAGCGAATATCTCCTGGCGAAGGACAAACTCCCATTGGGCTTTGCGTACTTCTGGAGGGACCGAGTGGTCGAGAGAGGCGAGGACATGGACGACGTGTTCGTGGAGTGCGTCTTTGCGAATGAGTTGAGGGAGAGATGTGAGAATGCGAGTCAACGCATCTTGCACGGCTTGCATCGACACAGCTCTTAATGGGTGCTGTGGTGAATGGTAAAGGTGGCGGTCGTATAAAAGACGCTCGCGTGAATTGGTACGGAGTGGCGGGCCGCCGTCAATTGATGCGCCTTCGAGTCTGCGATCGCCGTGTCAAGCTCGTCAAGGACTGTCATCTCAGTACTCTATGTCTCATTGGTGAGTGTCAGATATGATAACTCGTGTGCTGTTATTGATACGCTTTATTTTGAGTAGTCAATAGACTAGACCATGGCCACTGTAGCAGCAAACCCCGTTGAACTCGATGCTGCCGACGTCGCATCCTTACCCGACCTGCTGGCCCCTTCCGTCTCTCCCGCTGTCTTGTCAAGACCAGAGTACTCGGACTACCTCACGCATCTCACAGACCTTCCCCTACCCGCACTCGAGTCGGAACCGTCTACCCTCCAATCATCCTCTGCTCAACTCACCAATGCCCTGACCACGCTATGTCACACCTCATACCCCACATTTCTCTCCCTTCACACAACCACATCCACACTATCCTCATCCTTAGGCTCATTATCCTCCTCTCTTGACTCACTGCTGTCAGCCCTTCCAGCCTTGGAGTCATCGGCCCGCACCTTCGCACAGGAAACACGAGAGATACAAAAGGAGAGACGTCAAGCCACCCTCGTACTCGAGCAGCATGATAAACTGTACGACGTCCTCTCTCTGCCTATGCTCCTTGACTCTTGCGTACGGAACCACAACTACAACGAAGCCCTCCTCCTATCCAACCACGCATCCTCCCTCCTCCAACGTTTCCCGTCCAACCCACTCATCCAATCCGTCAAAGCAGAATGCGACGCCCGCGTACAAGCCATGCTAGGCCAGCTACTCAGCATGCTCCGCGAACCAGCCAAACTCCCCGCCCTCTTCCGCTCCGTCAACTTTCTGCGCAAGATGGAAGTGCTAAACGAGCAAGAGCTAGCGTTAGCCTTCCTCACCGGCAGAAATTACTACCTCGACAACGCACTCAAAGCTACCGAAATAGAAAAGAAAAATATCGAAGGCGACAAGGAAAAAGACAAGGAGTCGTACGCCCGGTTCCTCAAACGCTACGTCGACGTCTGGCGAGAAGGCGTATACGACGTCGTCACGCAGTACACCACCATCTTCCTCGACAAAGCCGCCTCGACATCGTCTGCCCCGCCTGCAGACTTGCACATTCTCATACGGATGTTCACCACCAGCCAGCTGCAGGCGTTGTTGTCCCTCCTACGAGAAACGCTGCCGCTCATACCGGACCCCGCGATGCTCACGTCCCTCCTGAAGCAGCTGACGTATTGCGCGAACTCCTTCGCTCGTGTCGGGATGGACTTTAAAGCACTCCTCAGCCCCATCTTCATCGATGCAGTCCGAGGCGGTATCACCCAAGAACTCGAAGACGCCACCGCCTCATGGATCAGCAAACTCGGAGTCTCAAACTCACAGGACAAGTCAAAATCCCCTTCAACTTCGAAACGCCCCTCCCAGCTCCTAGTAACCGCCTCAGCCCAATCCTCTCCACCCCAACCAACACCCAACCAGCTCGACGCACTAAAACTCGCACCCGCACACGCCGCACCCCAAATCCTAACGTCCTACCCGCCACTAGCACTCTACACGAACGCCCTCCTAACAGCTCTGAACAGCCTCAGGATGCTCGCGCCCGTCGAGCTCTACTCCGACCTCATGGGGATCATGGAACGCACTCTCACGAATGGTGCGGCTTCGCTCGTTCGGTATGCCAAGGAGAAACCGTGGACGAGTGCAAACAAGTCTCCGAACGCGGAAGAGGAGGAAATGGATAGGAAGGCGTTGGAGGCGACGGGGCGGATGTTCTTTCTTGTGTTTGTGCCGTTTGTGGTGCGTGCGTTGTCGGAGGGGGTGTATGGACGGCCGGTGAGTGGGGAGCGGGCTGCTGGTGGTGGTGGGGGAGATGAGTTGAAGGGGGTGCGGGAGAGTTGGGAGGGTATGTATTCGCTTGAGTTGGGCAGTAGTTCTTCGAGTTGAAGTTCTGGTTATTGCGATGTGTGAGTGGCGTGCGTGTTACTGGATTGTTTTGTTTGCTCATTTTCCCTCAGATTGTACTCTACTATGGAACTGCAAATATGTCATTAATGGACATATGCGTAGGTAATCATTACTACCACCATCTGTTTTCACCTCTAGTGATCAAATGACGAACAAAACTATCAACTACAGCCTCCCCGACAAATCTGTCTCTCTGTTTCGTCGAAACTCTTTCGCGATTCACACTCTGTCTGTCTACAGGATCAATCGGGCATCGGGAAGTCCCCCTCTCTGATATTCAAACCATTTGAAACGACACTCGTCGGGACGTCTGGTGTCGCTCCTTACCCATACTCCGGATGAATCATTCTCGGCACCAAGAATACTTTGCTCCGTCGTGTGGTGTATACGATACAAAACCACATCCTTTGGCGAAACCGCCGACAAGAAGGGTGCCAAACAAGGTGTCTTCGGCGTTGAAGAAGGATATGTTATGTATTTGGCCGTGGCTACCATCGGATGTCGCTGTTCGGAATATCCTTCAGCAGCGTAAGCCAGAGGAATGACTGTAAAAATATGCTCTCGAGAGAGTATAAATAAGAGGAGGTGCATGGTTGTACAAGCCCAGAGCCGGACTCTTCTTCTTTTATCGTGAGTGGTTTCCTCGCATATGACTGATATTCACTTGACTTATCTTCTTTCCGCATAGGTTTATATTATAAAACCATCTCTGGTCATGTTCACTGTTCGCTGTCTTACCGCCGTTTTTCTCATCCACTATGTGCTCGCCGCTCCTATGGGATGGCAACACTCAGGGTATATATACCTAACTCTTCCCAGGACCGCTGATCTGATTACTTTAGGACCATCACCAACAGTCTTTCCCACAACAGACGATTGATTCCGTAAGTAGCTCATCCGTTCATTAGAGTGTAGGAGCTAATAACCTGTCCTTAGGCTCTCCAGACCGTTCGTATCACTACCAGCCGCTTACGAGCTATCTCCTGGCTAACTGAACTGTTTGGAACACGTTCATATTTAGTGGCTCTTTAGGTGCAGGACCGCCGTTTCAAGATGGGGACTTACCGCCGTAAGTGACGCTTCACCTAGGAATGCAGGATGCGTTTTATTCATGTGTCTCAGGTTTGGCACCTTCGGAGGAAAGGAGTCGAGATAGTTTATATCCTCCGTCAAGTGGTTGACTTGCAGGCCACATTCGAAAATCTTATACATCAGCCCCTGAGATCTACGTTGACCCAATACCAATGCGCATTGCATGCTCTCCTATCCAGACACATTGCACGACGAATATTGACCTTCGCGTTGTTGCTTTCTGACAACACGCCCAAACGCAGCCTCGATATAGTTTGATCTCATCCCCTTTAGGTAAGTGAATTCCTTCGCGCGATTCTGAGCGTCGAGGCTCCACACTTGAGTCGATGAGAAGGCGGCTTCGTCCTCGATCGGTCCTCGTCATACAGGAGATGATATCATCCCTGAGCCAGTCCGCTTGATTCCTTCCAGGCGTTCTCTCAATATAAGGCTCAAGAGTGAGGATGACTTCTCCTATCTTCCATCGTCCCATCGTCTTTCACCGCCGTCAACATGGGAAACCAAGTCTCGAGCGCACAATACATGGCCCTCGGGGCGTTCTTCGTCAATGTCGGCACACAAACGTACGGGATGATGACCTCGCCAACGATGAAGGATGTCGCAGATGCAGTACGTCGTCGTATCCTCTCCCACGTAACCAAATTATCGCTAACTTGAAGCTCGATGTACAGAACCACTTTGCGTTCTCTCCTCACCCGATGTTCATAGGAGCTTTCTTCTCTGGACAAACCATACTTCAGATATACTGGCTCCGACAGCTGTTCATGATAAGGAATGGATACCAGACGATCAACTCAGAAGGGCTCAAGAAAACTGGTGGTGCCACTGCAGAGACAGAGCATGCGCTCGCGGAAGAGGAAGCCGTCCGTGCTGCCACCGAGTATGCTCCTATCTTTGCCTTGGGAAACCTCTGCATCGGTCAGCTGCTGTTTAATTACGCATATACTCAAACGCATAGCTGACAAGGGGCACATGACTAGCTGGATGGCTCTTATTCTGGCTGAAGTCATCGTTCTGGACGTCCCAAGCGTTGGTCACGATCAACACCGTCGCTCATCTCATCGCAGTAGCGAGACTCCCTCCCCTCACCGCTAATAGCCCCAGACTTCTTCATACGACCCACTTCGTCGCCAAGTCGATCGCTGGCATCGGTATTCTGGACTTCATCGACAACGGAGGTGTCGCCACGGTGAGCATACTTAGTTTCAAATACGACATGGTCGTGATTTTGACGAGCCTTTACGTGTAGCGTCTCCGGGCCCCACCTACCAGTGCCGTACAGGCATTGACCTACGCCTTCTTCCCCGTCGCCGCTGCGTTCGCGGGTCCGTTCTTTGGTTCGACCATCGCGTACGACGTTCTCGCTGTATATGTCGGACAACGTGACGTCCTGGGTGCTGGCAAATGGGCTGCTGGCCTCGGTTGGACTGCTCTTGCTACTGCGGGAGTCGTCGCCGGTAAGGCCGTCATGGCCTTCTACTCGTCTTAGACGTGGGTTCTGTGCGTTGCATATATGTAAACAACAAGTGTAATTTTAGCAATCGTCGTATAATGCAGTGTCATACATGTATTTTAGTTTGACGGAATGAACAGTCTGATGTCACTTAAGTCGGTGCAAGGGTAATTCACGCTTTGTCCATCGCCAGATAGTCGCATTGAATACAGTCACGATTCACATGTAATAGGGGTACAAATCAACTCCTATAGGTACAAGCAAATCCTTGAGATACAAGTAGCCACAACTTTGATTGATACGTTGGGCGAAAAGGGCGAATGCTAGATATCCAATATTACTAGGTTCTATGGTTTGAGTCTCCTAAATGAGGGGTATCGCGTATAGTTCGTTGTGCGTTCGTAGTGCTTCGTGGGTCGTAGAATGTTCATGATCTTCGTTTCGTTTCGTTGCCTCAAGCCCGTGCCTTTCCTCGACCTCTTCCCTTCCCAGTCGCGCGGGTTGCCTTACTCTTCACCTCCACGGTCCCGTTTGAGGTAGCCTCTGTCTTCTCGCCTTTCATCGCAACATGGTTCTCAGATTCATCGACGGTAGTGCGCTTCTTCCCCCGTCTGATTGCCCGGTTTGATCTGACCTTGCCCTCAACAGCTGTCTGTTGCACATCTTCAACGGCTGGGGCCACAGCCCAATCCGGTCGCGTGGTGGTGTGAGCCCGCATCTTCGCTCGTAGTCGAGTGGTAGGTCCGCCAACAGTACTAGTGTGGATGGTCACGTTCGTGGTGTCGCCCAGGGGAATAGACTCGAGTTCGGGTTCCGGAACGGTAAGGTCGATTACTTCGGTGGAATGAACAAAGTCCACACCACGACTGGGTAGAGGTTTCATAATCGGTGTGAGGATCAGTCGTCGGGGCCGTACGCGAACATCGCGGGGACGGGGAGAGATACTGGTGATCGGGCCAGAAGATGATTGCTTGGCCGCAAGGTCGTCAACTGACACTCGGATGGGTTCCTTCAAGCGATTTTTGTTAATCAGTAACATGGAAGACATGGCTCTCCGCCGGCACCTCACCTCTATCAGTACCTCTGTGGTCGAGACACCCAAGTCGTTGTTCGCGTCTTCTACGTTTTCCGCCGGGGTCGGGACTTCATCACCAATGGCACTTGTTGCTTCGAAGGCCACAACCGCTGGTTCCGGTGAAGCTGGAATATCGGAGGTTACACAGCTCTGGGGTACGGTGTCCTGAGTTGACGATGGGGTAGGCACCAGAGGGGAAGAAGAGATCTCATTCGTCGGAGCCGGGTGCACAATAATCTCGGGCAGAGTTAGAGAGACGTCATGAGACACAGATGTAGGCAAGTATGTCGGCTCTTGGGACTCAGGAAGAAGGTCTGGCAGCGCAGTATCTTGAAGCGGCTGTTCTGTGCTAGTAGAGACAGAGAGGTCGGACATCGGAAGAGAGTCCACGTTAGTTACAGACGGTTCCGTTTGCAGGAGAATCGGGGTAGACGGCTGCGCGACGCTCTCTGTCAGGGTGGTGTTGGGGTTCACTTTCTCCTCGTATGGTGCGCAATGAGACATGGTCTGTACAGCTTTATCCGCGTATTGCGGATACTTAAAATAATCGGGCAATAGTACCCATACGACGGAGTTTATCTGAGATATGCGTATATTTTCAGCTGTCCTGCGGAAGTGTGGGTACTTGTCTAAGTAGCACTCACCGCCAGTACAATCATTGAAACCCACAGAAGGGTAATCTTGTTTCCAAGGACAGCATAGTGTAAATCTACCAAGTCAAATGCTAGTTTCACCAAGTAAGGACTGTCGTGCTGTGGCGTGTTGACTGCTTGTATGGGCCAGCTTGCGACCAGTTCGCTGCGAACAGAGTCGAGAATCCGAGATATTGCGGCCAAAGAGGAATTTGCCATAGCTGAGAGGTCCATAGAACTAAGCAGCCGCCAGCTAGAAGTTCTGCGAGAGGTATAGAAGACCGGCCAGAGGAGGAGATGATGGAGGAACGGAACAAAACGAAGCTGAAGTGCGTCCTCCGAATGTCTCGAGGAGTTGAACATGTTTCGCGTGACCGACACGTGGTATTTAGACGCCAATACGGTGTTTCCCGAACAACTCTAATTCAATCGCAAGGGGATCTGGCCTCGAAATGTCTCTCCAAGATGATGACTGCGGTGGATAGTTCGTTTTACATCGCCTATTCAGCTTTCTATTCACCGTCATCGTCTACGACGCTTCTGGCTAACAAGGGATATAGCAATGCTGGTCGTGAAAGCTCCCTGCGATGGGCTGCCAAACAAGGCGCATTCGCAGCAAGGCACATAACAAAACGCGTCATAAACCGGGATCAATTTTGGCGAGCCACCGCAGTGAGTCCCGGACTGGCACAACACAGTGCCATCCTTGCCTATAAGGATCCTGATGCCTTCGAACAGTATACGCTGGCATGGCCGGCGAATTATGTCTCTTATTCTCGACACCCTCACGCTGATACTCGCCGCCCTCTTGTCTCTCGTTTTTCGCAGGCGAATCACCGTACACAAGGTATCCGTGGACAAGGTCACGCACTCGGGAATACACAGCATACGCTACAGCAGTATACTCCCCGGAGATGTGCGGTACGATTTGACCATCTCGAGGATATCCTTTCACTTCCATTTCCCCTCCAAATCGCGACCCTCGTGGCTCATCATCAATGCAGAAGATATTCTCTACAAATCCGACTCTTGCGACCTCCTCGTCGGCGCGTGGTTAATAACCTGCTGGTTCTTCCCTCGCCTGCTCAGGCAGACAGCAGGCCCCTGGTTTAATGCAGAAGTCGACGACGTCAGGATCAGGATCATGCGCAGCAATAATATCCCTCATTATGTGCAGCTGCTCCGTGCCAATGTCGTTGAGGCAGTCCTTACTGGCGAGATTCTACGCGTGGATGACTTCGCAACTACGGTGCGCGTCGACGGGTTGTCGGAGAGCGCTGTAGAGCAATCCGAGGACGTGAAGGGCACCATGCCTGACGGAGGACCGTATAGCGACCATCTAAATGGAAAGGATGGTTCCGTACAGGGGTCTCTGACAGACTCGGATGGGGACATGAAGGGCATCAGCAACCGCCGGAACAGAGAATGCGCTGAACCTTTCCACAGTAAAGAGCAAGACGAGATGAGGATATCTGTGCACGCCGAGACCGTCCATATCAATAATCGCACTGGAAGGTATTACTCCTTTGGATCCATCGATGCTCAGCATCGTCGCAACTGGACTGCGAACAGAGGGACCTTTGTTTTGATCGTGGAGGAAGCCAGATGGATAAAGACACCTATGCCATACGAGATGGTCGCGAGGGCATCCTGGCCTATGTCAGTATATTTGTCTGAAACCTGCGATGAAATATCTCTGATAGACCACTCTCGTGTATTTTAGCCAGCTGTTCGCAGCCGTTTGTCACTTTCCCTTTGACATCTGGAGACTCGCCACACATCCAACGGCGATGGCCAACATCTACGTCCCGCGCGCGGATATCACTTTCGACAACTTCCGAGTAAGTGCTCTCACAGATCGTTGATTTCAACTGTTACATCCTTGATTCCCACTGACTGCGTGATGTAGATGAGAGACGCCGAAATCGTCGTGCAAGGCATCTCTTTAGTACGGGAAAATATGGCTGAAGGAGACAAGCATTGGAACGACATCTTTGCCGATGGCATCGCAAATCTTGCTCTGGGTATGCTACGTTCGCATTAGTTTTACCCTACATAAAATACGATATCTACACCCGTTCAAGAATTGCCTATCATAGCCCCCTTCATCTTTCTTGCTGTTCTGACACAGATTTCATCAATATTTCCACACACACACGGACCTTTCACTTTCATCTTGTTCGCAACGTTATATCAGTACTTTTTCATCATAAGATTCGCTACAAGAACCTATATACCACAACATTGCAATATAAACGAGCAGGCGATTAGACATGCTCGCTGTAGCACTAGTACACTATGTATGGACAAATATGTATGCGAATGTCCCCAACAAATGGTCTGTGCGAAATGCGTGATGGATGTGAGAGACGAGATGCAGGGGTCGTGAGAGACACTTCAAGAAAAGCACAGCTCCCAGGAAGGCCAAATAATTCATCATAAATAAAACGTTGTTTAATGCACGCCAAAAAGCTGCAAAGAATATGCCAGAGAATTCGAAAAGAGAGCAGTTTGGCAGAGTGAACGAAAGAGGGAAAACGTCCAAAGCATGAGAGTCCCAGTAAAAGATCGTTGCAATGATATCACATCATGTTCACATCGCCACGCCGCGCTGTAAGATGATGGTCAGACAGAATTCACGAGATTATGTGCACGATTGAGAAAGTGCTTACCACGCTGCTATCATCCGTGATCAAACTAGACCGCTGGCTCGAGACGTTCGACAGCCTGTTCCTCGCTCCAGAAGGCGAGACGAACAGTTGTGGCGCAGGATCTTTGAACGGATCAAGTACGCTGTCCTCGGGCACCGTCTGGAATCCAGAGACGGGTCTTCCACCCGTAGACACGTTCACAAGCGGAGCCTGATCGACCAAGGTGACGTCGCTCTCCCTGATGGTGGGTGTCAAGGACCTGTGCTGCTCGCGAACGCGAGCGATCGCCACCGGGTCAGCGAATGGATCTTCGTGCATGTCACCGTCGCTAACGTCGACGAGCATGTGCGTGCTGAATGCTGGAGTATGGAGCATCAGTCGTGGGCTGACGTCGGAACGAGCAGTCACGGGCGACACACGCGAAGGGGATATCGGACGGGCCATGTCGGTGGCAAACTGGACGGCCTGAGGGCTGCGTTGGACCATTTGAGGTACGGAACGTACGCTTCTACCTGAACGAGGTGTACGAGGAGACGAGTCGCCACTTCCGCCTCGCATGAACGTCGATCCACGCACGCTCTCCCAGTCGACTGGAGGACCCTGGCGGCGTTTGCGCCAGCGAAGGAAGATGAGGGCCCCGAGAAGCAGCAAGACAAGTCCAATTGTGCCCCCGACCGCGCCAGCGATAACAGTCTTCTTATTGTCACTGCTGGAATGCATCGTATCTTAGTCACACTCAATCCGGCTGATGATGTGATTACTTACGACGAAGGCAAGCTGACACTCTTCACAGTTGGTACTGGTACAGGAGTCGACGTCGTGAAGACCGACACACTGGATGACGTGAAGGTGGTGACGGCGTGTCCATCGGATGTGGACGTCACAATAACCGGTACATCTGTTGAAGTAACGATCTGGGAGAAGGAGACTGATCCTAGTCCAGGATCATTATCAGGAGCAGCTGAAGCCGATGTACTGGTTGTAAGTAGAGCAAATGCATTTAGTACAACGATCTTCACAAAAATTCAAACCACACACCTCGCACTGCTAGACGTAGGAAACGATGTGGGTACCTGACCAAGAACGGGCCCTGTACCAGTCGCAGACCGAATCGCTGAGCTGCTGGAAGAAATAGCTGGGTCAGAACTCTGCTCTCCAGATCCATTTGCTGCAGAGGCGGTAGTCGTAGGGGCAGGTGAAGGCGCCGAAGAAGCAGCACCGCCGTTATTGCCTCCCACGATGCTGGTAGGAGCAGCCGTAGTCGGTCCAGCTCCGCCTTGCGAAGAACCAGTCGGAGAAGCGGATGCCGGGTCAGAGGGTTGGTTACCTCCTGTGGGTTGAGCAGCAGTTGGCTGACCAGCAGGGGGTTGATCCGATGTCTTGGCTGTACCTGCAGGACTCGTCGTAGTATTACCAGTGCCATTGGCAGAAGTTGTGGCTACAGCGGGAGGTGAGCTGGTGTTGCCACCTGCCGGGGAGCTCGTATCGGTCGTCTGTGCTGGGGAACCTGTAGGAGCAGATACAGTAGGTCCTCCTGTAGGGTTTAAAACAGTGGTAACACCTGCAGAGGTCTCAGTCGCATCCGGGGAAGTGGTCGGTGTACCCTTGCCGCCTTCAGACGAAGTCGGTTCTGTCTTTGTTGGGCCCACAGTCGTGTTGACTGGTTGCGACGTAATTGGTGGAACAGATGGGCCGTTGGGCTGACTTGGCGTAGTCGCCACAGTACCCACAGGGAAGCTTGAGCCTGTGGCCTTCGTTGGAGTACCAGCCGGGGGAGACGGCGTGGTGTTCTCAGAGGGCGTCGATGTCACC
>JAXQGX010000152.1:0-20269 GCA_037040455.1 Irpex sp. P115-07
AAATAACTGTGCTCCTACTTATTCTCGACCTACCCTAATTACGTGCCTAATCCTGTGTGTCACTCTTTGCACGCTCAGATTTCTGATGTCTCAGGAGGCAGCTTATAAGAAACAACTTGAGGGGTCTGGAGCCCATCGCATTAGGAGAAGATGTAGCATATACCCCCTAGATCCGTTTACCTGTGTCATTGTGAATAGCCAATCCTTTTCGACCTACATTCGTTACCGGCTGGGTGCTCAAATGAAGTGCAATTTCGTGTATGTGTATCCAGGGTGTGGAATTTTGAGTGTAGATAATACAACAGCAAGATATGGAAAAATGAACGTTCCGAAACACGCAACGCCAGCCCCGTCTGGCTCATCGTCTCCTGTGTGAACGGCCGCCTTTTCGCTTCGCCACAGGTGCACCCTGCCTATTTATGCGAGTGGACCTTGCTCTTGGTGGTAAACCCTTCGACTCCCTCCACTCATCTCTACGTGACCCTCGGGGTCCGTGAGTTGATATACGTTTCGATGAAGAGGCCTCTTTATCGAGGTCCATTGCATCTACAAATATGATGGAATGGTAAGAGTGGGTTGTGAGAACAGCGGTGGCTAAGCGAACCTTGGGCATTATCGTTTGTTTCTGCAGGCTGGGAGTCATCTACGGAGAAAACTCTGGTCAACGACTGCACTTCAAGATGCGACCGAGAATAGATTTTGGAAATCTAGCACTCTTGGTAAAGCAGAATGGGAATGTCGAGTAGCAGGATCACCCCATAGATGACTTGTGCCTCTGGACAGAATTCCCATGCTCTCCGGTGTTACATCTTCTTGGTCTACTAGCCCCAGAAAATGAAGCCAATACCGACCTCCAGTCTGCTGTTCCCTATTCTCTGAGCCCTCTCCCTCAGCAGTCGCATCCTCTACCTCATAATCCCCCTCCGCGTCCGTCTGAACGATAGTCTTCAGCTTCTGGGACAAGCGGTGAAGACGTGCGGCTTCGGTAACGGCGTATACGCTGTCGTTCCTTTTCTTCGCCCGCCATTGTCTCTTGACTTTCGAGCGTGTAGACTTGGCCATGCTTGTCGTAACTTCTAATATGCGAAGAACAGAGTATGAGGTTACGAATCGTCCGTATTGGGTGGTAAGAAGTCGTCTAAAGAACGAGAGCAATGTTGACCACAGGAGTAATCACTGCCATAGGCGCTCGTAAAAGTCGTCGGCAAATGCCTAGATTCACGATCGCCCATGTTAGAGTTCAAGTTGTTCAGTAGTGTTGCTCAACTTGGAATCTGTGGCTTCTAATCTTTCAACTCGTATGGCACTGGGCTACTTTACAATTGCGATACATTTGCGTTACTTTCTTTCTTGTTCCACGAGTGCCATCAAGCTAAACCCCTCATTGTGCTTGTTTCGCTGGACAAATGCTCTGACCACGTCCAAGACGCGTTCGGTGAGTAAATCCTCTCCCTCTTCCAAATGCACTCCAAGGTCTATAGGCCCACCCCACTTATCCCCGTCCATCTCGTATAGGTGGCCGTTGCGATGCGAGGGTACGAAGCAGACGTAGTGAAAGTCCACTTCGGCTTTCGCGCTCTCAGGAGGAACAGTATCGCCTTGAATGGCGGCTGACGTATGCACCCGCTGCAGTTCGGACGACTCCTCTAGAACAAGTGCGCGTTCATTAGGGGCACGAGGTACGCACTCCTTCAGCAGGCGTGAGATCAAGGTATCTTTTCCTGGAAACATCAACATTCTCAGTGACAGAGCTAGAGTTAGTAGAGTAGAAGATTGATGTGGAGCATACCTATGAATTCTCTTGCTCTGCCATTGGTAATAGCGTGCAAGAGAGCATAGAGCCCACATGCATTGCCAATGGTTTGCTTGAACCATATCACATCCTCGTCTTCCCCACTTCCATCATACGCCACCGCAGCCTCGTTCTCTGCCTTTCTGAGCACTTCATGGTCTTCCAAGGTCGGGAAAAGTAACACGAGCGCAAGCGCAGGTCGCGGAACGAGTTGTAGCAACTCTTGATCGTCGATGGATAACACATCGTGGAACGTCAGGGTCGATGAGACTCCCAAGTCGTGCATCAGCTGGGTGAAGACCTCTGGATTCGATTCGAGTGGTAGGAAGTACTTCTTGTCCTTCAAGTGTGTCATCTTTTCCGAGCTTGATCTAGACGAATCGAAGTACACTGATCAAGCGGTAGCTGCTCTGTAGTACTAGTGGGGATCCCTTTCCTTGATCTCACTGCCAGTGACTCACGGTACTTTCCGATGCTTGTACGTATATGGTGTTATGTAGATGGCAAGGATATGCGCGCGGGAATCCACTGCTGTACACGCGCCCACTGTCAGCTTTGTTTAGGTGTGGCTTGGCGCTCGTAGAAGTCGCCTTCATCGGTGCCATGGCCAGTGGCAGTGACGAATGGATCGCTTATCCCGGGCCCTTGTATCTCCAGACCAAGTACTCAACGCATTGCTGTTTTGCTATGTAGCTCGAGGTATCTGGCTCCAGCAAGCGTTCAGCGAGTCAACACTACCCCCTCTCCAAGCTTCAAGGTAGACTTCAACAATCTATTTCTATGCGATGATAAGTAACATTTCACATTTCGTGTGGCAAACGCGCGAAGCATGCGAGTCACGACGAACTTCGGTGTGGGCGCACGTCTATATTATATTGCATGACGCAATATCTGACTACGTTTGGAATACGCCTATCCAGATCATTCCACGCATGCATCTTCCAAGTTTCCATCACGCCGACACCGCATCAGGAAAAAGGCCTGGTCCATAACTCACGACGTACCCACAGGACTCGCAAAACCCATTGCGTGGGCGAGCTCCTTGTTTCATTCGACAGAATCGCAAGATCCTTGGGACCCTTGTCAACACGTGGTGCCCTAGCCCATACATATTCGCACCTTTCCAGAGCTTAACATAACCCGCACCATAAAGTTCTGTCTGGCGTGGCATTTGGGCATCGATGAATGCTAACTAGTCCAACTCGCCCAGCCAAATCATCACCTTCTATCTTCCGCAATCTTGACACCAGGGTTCAACCCACGCAAGTCAACCACACCTGACATCCAAAACATCCACTTATGGAGGGTTTCATGTGCGATACTCTGATAGTCGTGTGAGTCTCCTGGAGATTACGTTGACAGTGATTTGACACCGCAGTATAATTATAGCAGCGAATACTGACTTCGGATACCCATTCGCACTACTACCCCTCTTTCCCGTACTGCAAGTCAGGACCAGATGGCCGTATCAGTGGCTTCACCTATTGACGTGTCTAACGGGGACAGAGACAACAGTAGTCAGTATAGCCTTACATCGCGACGGAATGGTTCTGACTGAGGCTTAGCGTACATATCCACTGAGCATCCCGAATACCACGGTACAAGACGGCCATCGGGTTCGAACCAGCCTGCGGCGTCGATCAGAGCATACGTCAAATTCGAACAGTACGTTACACCAGAATATGAAGTACTACGAGCGGCCAAGAAAAAGCTGATTAACCCTATGATACTTTAGCCGAGTAAAGAAGCTAGATGAGGAGGTAAATCATACTTTGTATAGTCGCCATACACTCAGAAATACTCATGACATCCCAACTCTCAGCTATTGAAACTTAGCAACCAATCCCGATCCATAGGTCGCTCCGTGAGCATCGTGGGGGTTTCTACTCGTCTTCGAGAACGCCTAGGCCGCGTCTTGTATCTCTTTCGCCAAAATGCGCAAATCGTGGTCCCCGATGAGATGAAAGAATATATTCGCTCGCATCCAACGCCCATCAAGCCTGTCCGGCGCTGGAAAACGAACAATATTTCCGACTCTAGGGCCGACTTTCGAGTACTACCATACACAATCCTCGACAAACCCGATGGTCTAGCGCAAGAGTTTCGTCAATTTTCTGAAGACGTCATCGCTCTCTTCGAATGTTTCGATCAATACCCTGAATTTTTGGAAGAGCTGCCCGATCGGTCTTTTGCCGAGGATCTTCAGGTGTGTATGTAGTACAATCAACCATCGTGCGATATCCTTACTCTGAATTTGATACAGGCGTGGTCTCAGTTGCTGGAAGATAATTTAAAGCGTAAGGAGAGGCTGTTTGTTTTGAGTGATAGTACATTTGCCTCATTGTTGTGATTGTGGCGTAGGGGATCGTCGGGACAACGAGCTTCCTAGGCTGTTATTCGAGTCCATGGCAGAAATCGGCGTACGTTTAGAAGCCCTGACCAAACACTTTATTCGTGTTTTCATCAATATCGGTGAGAGGATGTCATCCGTTAGTAAAGAAATGAAGTGCTTACTGGTTAGCCAAGGTATACCTACCGTGAAGGCGACTCAGGATCACGGTGCTACGAACCTAGGAAATCAGACACTAGTGGCAGCCTTATTTGCAGGAGTTGCTACCGGTATGATTCAGGTCTTCTCGAACGGCGGCAGTGGCCATGGTGGTCTGAACGATTGGATCGTGCTATTGTGGTATATGACACTGATTTTCAGCGTCGCTTCTGCCGTGAACGGCCTCTTGGGGTTAAGTTGGATGCAAGCCACATAGTGAGTGCATGTAAAACCATTGTTTTTCGTGAGGTCTATTCTCACGGCAGGATAGTCGATCCCCAGACAGTCATGTCCCCTGGTGGGTTCTCATGTGGATCAAACGTTTTCCTCTCGTATTTCTCGTCCTTGCTGTTGGGTGCTTCTTCGTGGCCCTCATCCTTTTTGCATTGATTCCACAACAGGTAATAGTAAGAACTCTCTGTGTTAAGTCGCAGCTCATACGTTCAACAGAATCACGAAACGCTTGTCGTTACTATCATGTTGTCATCGGCGTCCTGCTTTGGTCTTATCGTAGTTTCACTCTGGTTTAGCTGTGAACTGATGGTATATAGTGTCTACGGCGGAAGAAAGTGGCTCGCTGATGTCCTCGGGGACATCAGTCACGGTGTTCTTAGAAGTACACGGGGTCTGTGGACGAACCCTTTCGCAATAAAGGGCAGGACCAAAAAAGGTACGTCTGATCCCGTAACTACCACCGGTGAATAACACGAGTATCACAGCAAATCTGGATAAGGAGCAAGCAGTTGCTGCTGACGCTTCACAGGGTCTTAGAGATGACGAGGAAGATGCTGAAACACCCTTTGGCGCTGACTTGGTTGATTCTATTCAAATTGGCTCAAGCACCAACTTGAAAGAGGGGGAGGATCCCAGTCAAGATGGATCCCTCTGGCATGGTCTCTTCCATATGATCAACGAATTCCTCCCAAAGCGCGTGGAACTCGGCGATGTAGCTTTGCAGGTCATGTCCGATCCTCCAAATATTGTGCGCTATGATTCAGCGCGAAAATTGGACCGGATGAATTTTGCGCTACTGCAACACACAGACAACGAACCAACAACGCCGGCCGTGTGCTGTCTACACTTTTCTCCCGATGGATCCATGTTGGCCATGTCTCGGTACGTCTGTAAAACACATCATTCGCGTTTCATATCGGGGTAACATTTTCAGTAGTCGCGATACGCCATCGACTGTGTTCCTTCTAAGCGTTAGTGTTTCCATCATACTATGGTATTACTAAATATTTATGCAACCCCAACAGACGAGCGATCCCGCTCAGAAATACAGTCTCACACATCCAGACCCTGAAAGTCATATCAGACAAATTAATTGGTACGGTAAATGGGCACTAGTCATTTTGGTGGTGGGTGAAGCTAGTGAAGAATGGCATCGTTGACTATGGTCAATAGGGCTCCCAATGGCAAACGTATCTTTGCTAGGTCGCACTATTTATTTTCTGTGTGGGCGATGAGGGAACGGCGCGAGAATGATGCAAGCGAGGTCAGTTCGACCAGCTTACTTCAACTCTTCTAACAGCTCATATAATTCTCCAGAATCAGGGTCCGCTGGAACAGGCAATTTTGCAACGCCCTACACGATTCAGCCAGCATAGAATGCGCAGTGCTAGCTGGCGAACAGACAGTAGTGGTGAGCATAATTTGTTTCTGACTTAGACAATATGGAACAGATCGTAAGACCGATATCGCAGGTGTTTCTCTTGTAGAAGGGAGACGGACCTTTATTGAGGTTTGAACATGCTTTAATTGCCGTACTATGACCTACTGATTGAATTGACTGCTTTTAGAATTTATCCAGGCATGTGAGTATGTCTTCATTCTCTTTTGCGAACTTGAACTCACATATCTTGTCCTCACGTCTTTCTTGTGATCCAGCTGGCTTTGATGAATTGCATCCAGTATTTCCAAGTCCGCCATGTCTGCTTAACACAAGGCTGGATGATAGGAGCAGGCACCTATGTACTGGAAGAACGGGGTTTACCAAGGAGATATTATATAGTTGGTAAGCTTCAATCCATGCAACTCCACGATCTATGACTTGACGATTGCGCAGGTTGGAGTCTACGTAACGCAAGCAAAGCGGAAATTGCCAAGTTGATCACCTGTGATATTTTCTCCGCGTCTTCACTTCTAATACAATCACGACAGGAAGATTCCTGTACTCCGTCCAATTACCAAACTCTCACTGGCTTCAGATGGGCAGTCAATTCTGGTGTCTTTCGAGAGCCAGGTATGTCTCTCAACAAGGTTTCTTTCACAAGGCATACTTTTATTCTTTGCCTTCTAGGTACCGGCGCAACTCTGGCATCTGTGCAAAGATCGAACAAAGGCATACCTGGTTTTTCGTCATTACTACGAATTTAAGGAGGATGTATTATTCGCAGAACTACCTAGCGAGTTCGCTGGTGAGCATGACCACCTGGTCGTGCGCATGACAACAGGTCAGTCTGAGGTTACATATGAGCATATTGCTACGTGTTGAATGTATCTATAAGATGGCGACGTACATGCCTGGGATCGTGATACTGGAACACATGTGCGATGCATCCGGCGTCCGTCTGAGGTACAAGGCAAAATTACTTGCTTCACTTGGAACCGGGGCTTGAAGAACTACATGTTGGCCACTGGTATGGAAAACGGGAGTGTGTACGTCTGGAAGGTTAAGGAGGACAGTTCGGCGAAGAACGATCCGACAACTCTAGTCACATCGTCTGTGAAGATGCTTGATCCCCCCAATCCCACGCATGTTCAAGACGGTGATGCTTGTAACAACTTAGGCCATAGACCCGGCTTACCAGTGCCAAGGCCCGCAAGCGCATCTGTTGCAACACCAAACGTTGAACAAATGGAGTAAGCCTTGTCTTGATATTAGTAGAGTACGCATGTTCATTGCTTTTATCCCAGGCCCCTTCATAACCTCGCTGGGCTTCAAGTTATGGCCTCAAGATCAGTTATCCATCCTTCTTCTTTTACAGTACCTGCCAATTCTCCAAACTAGTAAAGTCCTTGGTGGGCGCAGATATCTGCATCGGATTTTCAGCATACCATCTCCTTCTTGCTCGCCTCATATAGCACATGCCCCGTGTCTGTTGGGGCTATATCGCTTCTTTGTGTACTGTACCTCCCAAGTCCTGCGTGACACTACACTCTTCACCGGTAGGGGATTGCCGCACTTCTTCCTACCGCCAACGTTAACTTCATGGTGCTGCGGGTCTGCTCTTGCACTTGTTTTACGGCCAATTAGCTCACCTTCACGGTGGTCACAATTGCGGGAGGGTACTGTATACGTTCTCAGTTGCGTCGTCGGCCAGTGCGTAGGCATAATACCAACTCCACGCTGTGAGAATCGTGACCGGCGGTTAGTAAAATGAGTACTCGAGTGCAGTCGTAACACTACTCGGCTCAGGCATCTTACTAGCACGGAAGGGCATACTACCTGTAGTGCTACTTGTAGTCATTTACGAGCGTCATGAGCCCTAGTCAGCTTCCATCGAGCGACATGGAGGCTTTCCGCAAGACTTTGCGCGAGTCGAAACATATCATCGCAGTAGCGGGTGCTGGCCTGTCTGCAGCTTCAGGTCAGTCACACCGCCCTAGACCTCTGAGTCCTCTCGTATACACTTGCTGAGATACTTGTGTTACAACAAACTGTCAGGCATAGGCACCTTCCGAGGTGCCGGTGGTCTATGGCGAAAGTACGACGCTATGAGCTTAGCCACGCCTGAGGCCTTCCGCGAGGATCCATCGAGGGTCTGGCAGTTCTACCATTATCGTCGTGAGAGGTAGGCGACATTCCTTCTACACCTACCCTGTTCGATGCTAATAAATGGGACGAACGATCATAGAGCCCTGCATGCGCCGATCAACGCTGCACACATCGCACTGGCAAAGTTCTCAATGGACTCTATCCGAGAGAACATCGCTCCCGGCTCTACCTTTACATTGATCACACAGAACGTAGATGGTTTAAGCCGACGAGCTCTGGACCAGGTCAAGACTAATCATTCTGAGCCCTCAGAAAGTACGAACGACAGTCCAACCATGCTAGAAATGCACGGCAGACTCTTCGACGTTCTGTGTACCTCGACACTCTGTCAACACCGCGAGCTCAACTTCTCCTCGCCAATCTGCGAAGCTCTACGAGGGACGGAAGACTTAGTCGAGCAACAAGCGGTAGAACCGGACATTCCTCTACAAAACCTTCCGCGTTGCTCCAGGTGTGGATCACTCGCACGACCGGGGGTTGTGTGGTTCGGCGAGAGACCGCGCTACCTATCACGAATTGACAAGCTTGTGGAAGAAGCCGATTTGTGCATTGTCGTAGGCACGTCCTCAACGGTACGTGTTCATACGCGGTATCAGCGGTCTAGCGATGTGAAAGCGGATATTAAGCCCTAATTATAAATGTGAATATACAGGTCTATCCCGCTGCGGGATATGCAGCGGAGGTGCAGGACCATGGAGGAAAGGTGGCTGTGTTCAACCTGGATCGAAGTGAGGGAGATGAGGACGCGGATTTCTTGTTCCTTGGGCCGTGTGAGAAGACGCTGCCAGAGGTGTTGTCTCTGGGTGGCGATTAAGTCAGTTCAGAGTACGACCCCCATCTACATACATGTATGAGTATGACCGCGACGGAATCTTCCCAAATGTAATCGTACGCACCAAGTGTACCTGGCACTTATTCGCCTTTCTCCGCCTTCAACAACTTTTGTATCCTCTCGTGGTCTTCCACCAGAACCTCATAACCCGGCAAAGGCACTTCATCTGACGGCTCTGTACCATAAAGAGCCGCCTTCAGCTGACGGGCCCTTTCCTCTTGCTTTGCACTCCATGACGAGTCATAGGATATACCCGAGCTCTGGTAATCCATGACATTCCGCTCGACGACGCCAGAAGACAGCTTTGGCAGTGCTCGCCTCTCGGAGAGTTCTAGCTGTAGCTCGGTGTACCCCTTTTCTCTTCTGTCGCTGAATGCTTGTAGGATGTCTCGCTGGTCGTGGAAGGCGTAGTCGATTTCGCGGTCGAGGCTTTCAGGTGTGATGAAGTCGCCTGCTTGGTGGTAGAGCGATACGAGGGCGCGCATCTTCTTCGGTGGCAGCAGAGGCTTTTTTACATTCTTGACGCCTTTTGAAGATGAAGACGATGCGTGGCGGCGCAGAGCATTGCGTACCGGCGTCCGGAGTGATGAGGAGAACATGGTGGTCGACGTTCAGTACAGCGTCGGGACAGCTCATTTAGACGCGCATGTATGCAGCCGGCGCCTTCGAATTCCTTCCTCATGCCAATACATACAGTAACTTAGCTCAAAACTACCATCTCCTTCAAGAAATGCATCTTATCGAGGACCTACGATTATGGACAATATTTTCTGACGCAGGGCTATAAATCTCATTGCAGCATCCTAGAGAATGCACTCCTTCGTCAGCCATACGAGTTCTCGCAGTAGTCTGCACTATACCACTATTTTGGTGTGCGACATGAACCAAGTAGACGGACCACAAGCTGGTGTGAGTTGCTGGAGGGCGACAACGCATAGTTTGAGGCGATATAAGGAATATGCAGTAGGATCTGGGATGGATCGTACGTTAATTACCTCCTTCGTCGTCCGAGTACTGGGACAGCTAACATAACCGTTCTGATTTATTTTTACACTAGACTGGAGTAGGTGCAGTTCGACTCGAATAAGACGTTCAAGCAGCAATCTTACTTCGTGGCCCGCAACAGTGACGGTTCCCAAGATCAGCACGATTCTATTGCATCACCTAATCGCCACATGTTGCGATAACAGACCGATATAAACTGCTGCATGTCTCGACTGTCCTTAGTATACCTTCTCACATTCTCTACCCCTCAGATCCACTCACATAGCACACAATGAGCCTCCCAACACTTGCAGTAATCGCCGCTGGATCTATGGGAGCAGCTGTAGGGCGTCGGCTGACTACCGCGGGACTTACGGTATTCACGAACCTCGACGGACGTTCTGCTGCTACGCGCTCTCGAGCTGAAGAAGCCGGCCTGCAGGATGTATCCTATGATCATATCGCACAACACACCGACTGGGTGTTGAGCATCCTACCTCCCAAAGATGCCTACAACTTCGCAAAATCCTTCCGAGACACCCACGCAAGCTCAGCAGCCAATCGGCCGCTGAAATTCGCGGATTGTAATGCGGTGAACCCTGACACGGTGAAGCGCATCGCTTCTTTGTTTGTCGGGACGTCTATCAAATTTGTGGACGCAGGTATCATCGGTGGTCCTCCCTCAGACACTTATGATCCTACGTTCTACGCGTCTGCTACCCCTGAGGATGAAACAATCCTGGATGAATTCGTGGACCTGTCAAAATATGGGCTCAAGATTAAAGCTTTGAAGGGAGAAGGTGCAGGCGTTGGTGATGCAAGCGCATTGAAAATGTCATATGCAGTCAGTGATCCGTGCAACAAGTTTACAGCATAATGCTGACTCGCTTTTAGGGCATCGCGAAAGGCGTGATTGGCCTATATTCTACCATGATTCTTGGTGGGCATATCTCCATACGCCCGTCGTACTTCCGCAGCTCACTCGTTACCATTAAATCAGCCGCACACGCGTCCTCACCAACAACTGCCCAGGCTCTCCTTGGAGAGCTCACGATATCACAGCCCTACATCGCACAGCATCTCATTCGCGGTATCCCCGGTATGCTACCAAAGGCATATCGCTGGGTTGCCGAAATGGAGGAAATTTCGAACTTCGTGGGCAACGGCCTGGCGGGTACACGGCCAGGGAGCTCAACCGGAGATGCAACACAGGGCGAACCTGTTCATGAGGGGCATGTTCATTACGGTTTTGCAAGACTGTATGAGAACGTTGCTCGCTCGTTGGAGGAAGGTCAGGGCGGAGAAGATGCGACGGAAGTGAAGGTTTTGAAGGAGTTTGTCGAGCAGGCGAAGCAGGTGGTGCCGAAGAAAGAGTGAACAGGTTCGTTGAATAAATACAAGTCATAATCCCGAGCTAAATGAACAGCTAGTGTACAATATAGGCAGATGCTATGCACACGTGGGAAAATGGAGCATGGAATTTAACTCTGTACCTTGGTAGTCGACTTTAAAAGGCCGAGTCCCGGGTGGCCAACGTTGCCAATCTACTCATCAACGATGCATTCCACCTTGTGTGAGGGAGATCGAATTGACTCGATGAGTTTGGGTCAAACCGATAACCATCCACCATGCGTCGATCATGAAAGTGGGCGTACGTCAGTCCTGGAAACAGAATATGCAGGAAATCCGCCACTGCGTCTGGGTCTGGCTGTTGCCACACAGCCGGCACAGACACAACAAGACACTCCAACCGACTGTCGAACATTTCTTCCTCCAGGCTATTCACATACTCCGTATCAAGGTGATCGTTGTTGTCCATGACGATCCTCAGGTCTTTGAGTTGCGTGGCGTACTTTGCTATTGTCTCTAGAGCTCTGAAAGAAGGCAGACGTGGGTTTCCAGATGCTTGAAGACCGGCATCCACTTCGGACTCGGTTGTGGGAAGGTGGGGCAGAATGATCAGAGTCTGCAGGCAAGGCAAGGCAGACACGATGATGCCGAAGTGTCTGGCGTCGATGTCCAGCCTGAAGCTTCCCTGGAGGTGAAACACTCTCAGGCGCTTCAGCGATAACATAGGGTTGAGGATGTGCATGAGGTCGTATTCTTGCTGATACACGGTTGCTGAAATCTGCCAGTGTGTCTGTATTGAGCTCGAAGCTACAGACAAGGAAAATACAGTAAGGCTTTGTTGCCGGGAGAGCACCTCGAAGAACTTGCGAACGATTGGTGGGTCTTGCCAAGCAGTTGTGCAGGAGAACTTGAGCTCGTTCAGACTCGTAGTCTCGATAGCCTCGAGGAATTTCAAGCAATCCGCGAACGGCCTGTCGTCCGGAAACACCAAGCGAAGAATCGAGAGGTTTCGAAACGAAGAACCCGGGGCTAGATCTATTGGGCCGGTGGCAGGGAGTCTGATCTCCAGCATGGCGAGCTCTGGAGAAGCGGCGAGGGAGGTTATAGTGGGCCAAGAGGTAGGCAAGTTGTGAAAGTGGACTTCGTGAAGCCGCTCGAAAGGGATAGCAGATTCAAGTACCTGACTGATCAGGGTTCCGTCGAGGACGTTTGAGCTCGGATTCTGCGCATCATTGAGGCTGCCGATGTTGGATATAACGGTGTATACCCACGAGATACGATGTAGAGCAGGGCTGGCTTCGAATACGTCGGAGAGGCATTCGTCCAAACGAAGTGTTGCGTATTGGTCGGTAATGTGTATAGGCAGCGCCAAGTTCAACTCGTTAAGTCTTCCGCCAGCCACTAGTGCGGGCACGCACTCCCATGTGCGAAAAATGTTGCCCGAAATGAAGTAGTCGGTGATGAGGGAGCGAAGGTTGGGAAAGACAGGAGTATTCTTCGTGGCGCTCGATGATATGAGGAAGTCTCCTATCGAGGCCAGTGCCTCCGCATCGAGTGCAATACTAGCTCTGAAGGTGAGTCCTCGTATCCTATGGGCGTGTTTGGTGAGTGCCGCCCAGTCCGAGCCCGAGGAGCTTCCCTTGAGGACGAAGCCTTTCTACGTTTCATCAGCTGGATACTTGGGGGCACGAATGAGCGTATGACATACCGCGAGGCCTGTTACATTCTTTGCACGTTGTACCGGGCAGGAATCGTGTGGCATCGAGCTGACCAGGTCAAACACAGTCATGTCCAGCCAGAGCCTGTCCATGGGTTGCTCATACACGGCTTTACAAGTTGCAGCGAGTGCTGCTAGACATGACTTTCGATGAGCACCGTCTGCTTCTACAGCATCGAGTATACACGTCAGGATGTCGTTGATTTCCCATGCACGATGCATTTCTCAGATATATGTATATTTGCTGTGTAAAATGCACGAGTCAATAATGAATAATTGGATCTGTTTCGAGTTGCTGGGCAATGGACTACACTTACCTTGTTACGGTGCTTTAGTTGTCGGCGGTGGAAGTGGTCATGAAGAGTATACTGCGGTTTTAGTAACCTGACCCTGCCATCCATAACCTGTCAAACATGCAAGCGCTAAGAAGGAGGCTTTCAATCACAATCATGTCCAGATTGAAGACTTAGTACTTAGCACCGACGGTTTGACAGTGATGAGAACGTTTGTTAGTGTGGCTATACACAACGTTTCCAAGAGTTAATACTTGATTCACAAATGCAGAGAGATCCTGAGCACAATGAGGACAACTCGAGGACACAATCACGAAAGAGGTTTGATGTGATACTTCTAGAAGGGGTTCGAGGATATAAGGAACTTGCCTACCAAGGCCATGGCCAGTACATCCGCAGTGAGTGCGAGCTTAGCTCTGAAGGTGAGTCTTCGTATCCAGCCGTGATTAGTCGTTGTATACCGCAACTCAAACAGAAAAACACCAATACCTGAGTGCTTACCGACGTATGAAACGCGGTAAAAGGGTACGACGTGGTCATGGTTTGTGCAAGGCGGCGGATATTGACGGTGGCACGTCGAGCGCAGCCTCATCACATAATCTACGACAAAATCAGTGAGAGTGAAGAAAGAATAGATGAATTGAAACCAATACTATGCAAAGAGGGTGCTACTGTTACAATTGCAAGATATGCGGAACTGGAAGTGGTATACAAAAGGGGTCACTGGGATGAAGTACTGTCCGCATCGGAGACTATGAGGTCGGATCGTGTAATACAGCTAGAAGATATCGGCCGTCTACGATCAGCTCTCGCCAGTTAGTTGACTCCTTGGGTTGTTCAGAAGCCTAGAATGCCTACCTGGAGATATCATTATTTCATGGCGCTTGGTTCTTATTCTCATGAACTTGACTTCATCCTGATGGGAGGGCTGCAGGTGAGAACTCGGTGTCTAGGAAGAAAAGTTGGAGGCCTTACGACGTCACTGCTGTCCCCACTAACATCTTCGAGACCTGCTTGGACACTGTCGACAATGCGACTGATTGCATTTGCGTACTTCTTGCCCTTTTCACCCTCGAAAATAACACCTGAATGTCTGATCATTGTCGCTGGCTGGCCTCGAGAGAGTAGCATGTAGCCCAGCACTGATCGATGCGACGTCAATGAAACGAGTGTTTGCTCGAGTTCGGGAGATGTCGCCAGCAGCGACCCTTGTGTCGCGGTCGTGGATTGTGCACCCGAGGGTGGCAAAGGTACGTCGGGCAACGGGTTCTTGACCGACATGGAGAACGAACTTCGACGGTGAGAGGCAAGCTTGTAGACGCTCGTCGTTCACACTCCCATATTTGGTGTGGAATCCATGAGATAACGATCCTCGCAACACCGCCGATTTCTTGAAGTCAGAAACTGCATAAGGCAATCATGCATATATAAAAGATTGAAGACTTGGCACCGACTGTTATATAATCAGGATGCTAAGACAGCTCAAGCCAGTCAGTATGGAAAGATAGGTACACGATATTCCCGAGGGACAGTAATTTACAAGTGCAAGCAAGATATCAAGAGCAACGAGCGCAACGAGAACCCCTTAGCGTGACGATCACAAAGGAGACTTAATATTATACTGCTGGAAGAGGTCCTTTTCCTTCTTCTTAATCTCTGCCAATCTTTTCGTGACCGCAGGAGCACGCTTGAGCTCTCTTTGGCCGATTTGCTGTATGTGAACCTATCAAAGGCGTCAATAATCATTTCGTCAAGGTATAAACGAGAGGAGCGTACAGCGTCAGGACCCTGGAGATGCAATACGTTAGAAGGAACATGTCATAGAAAGCAAGAGTGGACGTACATCCGCAAGGCGGAGCGTTCGCAGACCAGCCCAGGTGTGCGCGAGCGGCGTGTCCTGCGATACACCCTCCGCTCCGAACGATTGAATGGCCCGGTCAACGACCTGGAGTGCCATTGAGGGCACAACGAACTGATCACATAGATGTAAGTATCTACAGGTGCGGAATAAGATGGAGGTAAGACTTACTTTGGCGATTCCGATTTCTTTCAAAGCACCTTTGGCTTGGAATTTGTCGATCTACAAGCTCATCAACACAAACAGCCACGCAGTGAATGACATGAATATTACCTGCAAGGCAGCGCTCAACACGAGCAATCGGGCACTCTCGATCTCAGCGCGAGACTTTGCAATGTCCGAGATGACGGTTCCTAGGAACACAACTTCAGTTAAGGAGTCACAACCGATCGAATTCGCTTACCATGTTCATATAGGTATTTGCCAAAGGTCTTGCGACCTGGATCTGTTACACGAGCCAAGAGCAGATCCAAAGCATACTGAGCGCATCCGATGGATCGCATGCAGTGGTGAATGCGACCAGGTCTGTTGGTGTTCAGGTTAGAAACTATCGATGTGTATTGAATACACGAGCTTTACGTACCCGAGACGGCCTTGAATGATCTATGAACTACGTCAGCGATAACCTCGATCATTATGACAAGACACTTACCTCGAATCCCTTGCCCCAGCCAAGAATCAAGTTGCTCACAGGCACGCGGACATTCTCATAGATGATCTCACAGTGACCTTCCGGAGCGTCATCGTAACCAAACACCTTCATAGGTCGGATGACCTTGACACCAGGGGTATTCGCGGGCACGATGACGATACTCTGTTGGTTGTAGCGGTCTTTGTTGTCAGGGTCGCTCTTGCCGAGAACGAGATGAACAGCGCAGCGTGGGTCGCCTGCGCCGCTGATCCACCTATGAACATAGCGAATGTGAGATTTGGTACAAATGAGGATCTGAAGTAAGGGAAACAGACCACTTGTGTCCGTTGATGACAATGTCATTCCCTTCCTGTCGAATGGAGGTCCTGATATTGGTGGCATCGGAGGAAGCGACTGTGTATTCCGTCAGTATATTGTAACACCTCACATCAAGCTGATGCACTCACCGAAACGCTCCGTCATAGCGAATGCTGAACGTATTTCACCGTTCAGAAGGGGCACAAGCCACTTCTGCTGTTGCTCAGGAGAAGCGTAACGCGCGAGAACCTCTATAAACGGCATCAAATGTCAGCAATCGTTAGCACCCTTCTTATGTTGCAGAACGCACCCATGTTTCCGGTATCTGGCGCGGAGCAGTTGTGGACCTCGGACGCGAATTGACCACCCCGTCCCATCACTTCCGCCATAACAGCATACTATGCACCGAGCATTCTCAAGTTCAACTCAAGCTACTATTGAGAAATATGAGAGCACGCACCTCGAGGTTCGTCAAGTCTGTGCCATATTTTGGATAATGACGCTTGCTCAAGAACATATTCCAAAGCCCGAGCTTACGAGCTTTGGCCTTGAGGTCTGCAATGATCGGGATGACGGTCTTCCATCGTTGTTCATGGTCGTCGGGGAGAGAGGCGTACGCTACGCGCAGCGCCGGCGTTACCTCCTCCTATGACACCATTGTGAGGACTCGCTTCAGGCCCTATGAACACAATACCACGTACAGTTTGGAACTTGACCAGCTTCGCGAGGAGGTCCTTCGCGAAAGGCGAGAACTTGTCCTCAATCTACAACCCAAGTTGGTCAGCCCGTGAATGTATCAAATGCGTGTGAGGTACACACCATTGCCCATGACGAGGGCGAAGTCAGTTCAACAATTGGGTGGGTGGCCATGATGATGATTGTAGTGGTTCAGTAGAAAGAAGGAGGATGCAAGGACGTCTGAATACATCTCGACAGCCGTCCATGCTATATAGAAACACAGGGCGGTCGTTTCCCCGCATTCTGGGGACAGTCCGGGGAGGTGGTAAGCCGGAAAGGCGCGTCAGCTGAGGTCTCTAACACGCTCACAGCTGATTCTGGCTCTGTCCTCCTCATTTCCGAGGAAAGGCAAGGCAACGTCTTAGGGGCTAGGTTTGATGTGGTAAGAAAGAATGAGAAGAGCGAAGACGTGAATATCATTAGTTCATGAAGGAACCCACTAGCCAGTATGGATACAGTATAATTATAAGCGTAAGACGTCGAGCAAGGACCACAGAACAGCTACCCACTACTACCGAGAACTAGAAAAGCAGACAAGTACAACAAGACAATTGAGTGATTTGTGAAGCGAAGCAGAACTATAACGTGGAAATAAAACGAAACGTATAACCATAACCTTCGGCGCATCACGCGCATTAGCAATTCAATTATATCACCATCCTAACCCAATTCCTCTCCAAATCCGTATCGCACCCAGAAGCCTCCTACCGCGCAGAATCAGACGTCTCCCACTGAATCGGCGCGTCCGAGTTCTGCGTATCCAAGTTCAAGTCATTCAACGAGAACGCCACCTCCGGATCCAGCCCAAACGCCCCCGGGTCGAACGTCTGCCACATCTCACCCTGGCTGCCCCCTGGCGTGAACGTCCCGCTTCCGCCGTTGAAGCTGCGTATGAAGTCCAGCCCGCGGAAGGGCAGGCCAGGGCCGGAGAAGTCTGTCAACTCGGGTACAGTGGATAGCGTCGAGAGCCCGGAGATGAGGTCGTTGGTGTCGTAGGACATGTTGTATGAGTTGTTGGAGTCGACGGAGTTGGTGGGTTGGATGGCGTAGGTGTTGTGATTGTTGTTATTGTTATTGTTGTACCCGCCGCTATTCGAAGGACTCTGAACTTGGTTATCGTAGTAGTTCTTCGAGCCGTTAGGCTCACTTGGACCGGCCCACCTGTTCTCTGGCGGACTCTGCGAAAAGTCGTACGAGAACCGAGAGGAGGAGGGCATGGAGACGGTAGTGGGAGACTGCGGGGGCATGCTCAAGCTGAACGAGCCAATCGGCATGATAGGAGGGCTAGCTTCCAAGGGAGGTTCAAGTCGAGGAGGAGAGGGATGGCTGTGAACAGAAACAGGAGAGCTATGCGAGCTGAGATTGGACCGTCCAGGATACGACCCAGAAAGCACACTGCTCAACGAAGGGTTACCAAAATCCTGATAATCCTCGTCGTGTGGCCGTTTCCGAGAGGTAGACCTCGCGCGCTGGCTTAGAGCTATCGATGACATGATGAGTACATGTGCCATAAAGAAACAACAACGAGAGGTGGACTTACGATCGTGCCTGTGGTACCCAGACTGCGGCACCAACCTCGGCGACAGCCTCACATCCCTCGACCGATTCCTCCTCGCCTTACTCTTCAACATCCTCTCCGAGCTCGAACTCGGCACACCCGTCGGCGCCGCCATCCTCGTATCCTGCTGCATCGCACTCGGGCTCGCGGTCCCAGACGAGATCTTCGTCGACGGCGTGCTCGCGTTGGACATGTTCGACGGTGTCTGCACGTTCTGCTGCTGCTGTTGTTGGTTCTGGGGATTCTGGTTTTGGAGAGCTCGGATGGCTTCGCCTGCTGTACCGGCTAGGTCTTCCAACAGTTCCTTGCACTTGCGCGCCCCAGGCCAGTACCCCTCCCACCCCTCCAAAATACCCAGACAACTCTTCGCCTCGTCCATCGCCATTTGTGATGCACCAAGATCGGTGGTGTGCATAGAGTAGAGCAAGATGATGACAGCAGAGCTGAAGAGATTCTGGATGAAGAACGCAAGATGGTAGCACGGGGGCACGACATTCCTAATTGAAGGCGCGAGGTGAATGCACGCTCGAGCGGTGGACACCGCCTTGGCAGTCGACCGAGGGAGGATAGGCTGATCCGGCTTGACGGGTAAGAAATTTCGATGGAGAGTGAGTAGGATGGAGTAATAGTGAGTGCACAGGACAGCGGCCATAGAGACGTGTTTCTCATCTGCCGGGCTCGTCTTGAACACGGGAGGGAGGTCGTCACACCATTTGACGAGGGCTTTGTCCAGAGTTTCGACCGACCGATTGAGTTCTGCTCGCTTCTCTGGTTCGAGGAACTCTTTGCATTTGTCTAGTGAGTATACTTGTCGGAGGACCTTTCCGGAGATCTCGTAGAGTGAGATGAGCTCAAGGAAGCCTTTCATGAGGAACGGCACGTCACGAGACATGGTCGCGCCTGCGAAGTAATCGGCTAGGTGTTCGTCGTCGACGTCCACTGGTAACTCGACGTCGCAGTCCCGGTCATCGATTCCCAGAGGTCGTCCGAGTGTCAGTGCCAGCATTCGATCGAGGATGTAGCATCCCCACCAGACTTTACGACGTGTTTCCTTTTCGATTGGTGGGATTAGGAGACGGCGGGGAGAACGCTGTCCATTCCATATTTTAGTAATGCAGGCAATGTGGATAGAGAGAGGATGGTGTATCAGCTTACGTGAAGACCGATATCCTGCGATATCCTGATAGCCTGACCGACGATTATCCAGGCTTGGGGCAGGCAGTTTACGGAGCATAGGAATGACGACATCAGCAGGAAACATTGTACGTGGTCGACCTGCATAGATGCGTGACTAATGTACTGTAATATCAAGGCCCTGCAATTAATCCCACGCTCCCCGGTCAGTCATGCCAGTTTATTTTTAGGGATACAAACACTGTGAACTTACCGCTCGTAATATACCATGCCCATGCCCGCATCGTCCAAACCTTCAATATGGAGACGGGGATCGTCTATGAGTTTCGCGGCGACGGCGAATACGGAGTTCGTGAGAGCGATGAACGCCGTCTCTCGCGCAGCGAGCTCTGCGTCACCGACGTTATTCATGATATGGTTATACCGCGTGAGGAAATTCGGTTTGTCGATGATCGGGAACAGGAAGTGGAAGCGCGAGAAGTACGCATCGACCTAAGCCACCCAACATCAATGATAAAGATAAGCCAACGATCCGCACAAAAACATATCAAACAGACGTACCAGCTTGTCGGCCAGATCTCGGGGAGGGAACTCGACTTCCTCCGGACTGGGTAGGGCACGCACCTTTCCGAAGAAGACAGACGCTGGGAAGTAGAGCTTGTTCACGCTAGGGCCAGGGCCAAGCGGGTCGTCTTCCATTGGAGAAACGCGGTGGAGGGGTGCAGAGGTGAGAGA
>JAXQGX010000153.1:0-19663 GCA_037040455.1 Irpex sp. P115-07
CACATGTACGCCCAAGCCCTCCGCCGCGCCCAATTCATCATGGTAAACTCCTCCTGGACCAAAAACCACGTCGACTCAATCCTCCAACACAAAGACCCCCTCCTCGACACACTCCACACCCTCAGCCCGCTCGCTCTCCTCGACTTTTTCTACCCACCTGACCCACCGACGTCCGCGCGTATCGTCTATCCCCCGTGCGACACTCGTGAGATGGTCAAGTTCCCCCTGGGGCATCGAGATCATATTATTTTGAGCGTTGCTCAATTCCGGTGATTCACCAAATTGCGTTTATCGTGGTTATATGCGTATGCTGAGCTCCATGTATGTTTGCAGACCAGAGAAGAACCATAAAGCGCAGGTAGAAGCATTCGCCAAGTTCCTGGAGATCTCTCCTAATTATCGGAACGACGACTCTACCAAACTTGTCCTACTTGGAGGAAGCAGGAACGCAGAGGACGCTGCGCGCGTTGAACGGTTGCGGGCTCTAGCGAAAGAGCTCAAGATCGAGGTATATAGGCGATTTCTACCTTTTCTGAATCATGAGACGAGCACTGACACACGAGTGTTGCGTTGCAGGACCACGTACTATTCGTCATCAACGCTGAATACTCGGAGATGCTCGAGTGGTTGTCGAGAGCCTCCATAGGACTCAGCACTATGGTGGATGAACATTTTGGTATCAACGTCGTGGAATATATGGTACGCACCAATCTATTATCGCAATATGACGAATTGAGTAGCACACAATGTTAACCTCTGCTCATGTAGGCGGCGGGTGTCATCCCCGTCACACACGCCTCAGGAGGTCCTTTGAACGACATAGTAGTCCCCTTCAACGGAAAACCAACAGGTACATCCTTCCATCCCATCCCTCACCTCCCCTCTCCAACTAACCTTCTTTCCCCCTTTTTCCTCCTCTCCTCTTCTACTATCATAGGCTTCCACGCAACCACCGCACAAGCATACGCCGAAACCTTCTCGAAAGTGTTCAGCCTTAGCGAGGAGGAAGAAGTCGAGTTGAGGGGGCGCGCGAGGGTGTGGGCTGTGCAGAGGTTCTCGCAGGAGGAGTTTGAGAGGGGGTGGGGAGAGAGTCGGTGGAGGGAGGAGGTGTTATAGTGGTGAGAGTTTTTGTTTTTAGGCGGGTGTTGGAAATAGGGTAGGAGACGGTGTTTTACTTGCCCCAGGAGAGATGTACCCTATGAATTTCGTGATCTAGGGCGTTCTCAACGAGGCCCGATTATAGTGCTTACTCAAGACTTACTGACATGACGGTAACATTTACTCAAACTTCAAACTTTACTAATCACCCTAGGACCTTATCATCGCTCACATTTGCATAGGCTTTCAGATGTTTGAAGTGTCCACCCCCCTCCGCAAAAAATGGTGGCGTCCCGGTAGTTTCACGGGGTACGGACAGAAGAGAGATGCGGGCTATGTTAAGTAAGGTGGGTGGCTTTCGTCATAGTATGTTTGGTAAACCTGATTGTTCTCTTCGCTCACAGGCAATGATGCAGCGCTAGAAGACGCTGGACGCTGAATGTGTTCATTACCAAGCTATGTAAATATATGCCATGCTATCACGAAGCATGCCTGGCGCACTAACGGTACAGCGGCAACGGCGATTCACAGTTCAAACTTAAACACCAATGTATCACCGTGCTCCGCTGTCTTACCATCGCTCACATTTACTTAGGCTCTCAGATATTTCACGCGACATCTTTCTTATCTCGAAACGGCGTGCCTGGTTTTGAGGCAAAGTCACTGCGATAGTATCAAGTAACTCTACTGACGCTCTACAGGAAATGGTGGCGCCCCGGTATCTTCACGGAGCACGGGCAGAAGTAACAAGTGGACTGTGCGAAGGTGGGTGTGCTTTCGTCACAGTATGCTCGGTATTGATCAGCTATCTCTATCTTTCACTTCTTGCACAGGTGTCCATGTTGTCAGATACGGCGCCAGAAGATGCTGGGTGCGTCCATTAGCAAGCTATGTGAATAAATGCCACGATTGCGAAGTATGGCTGGCGCATGCAGCGGTGGTTCACAGTTTGAACTTAAACATTCATCTATCACCGAATTCCGCTGTAGAAGGTTCACAACCGTGACCTCATCATCACTCATATTTGCTTAGGACATGCAACGGCTTCCTCGCCTCGAAACGATGTGCCTGGTTCTAAGAGAAAGTTACCGTGATAGTGTTGAGCAAATCTACCGACGCTTTACAGGAAATGGTGGCGCCCCGGTTTCTTCACGGAGTACGGACAGAAGTAACAAGTGGACTGTGTGAAGGTGGGTATGGCTCCGTCACAGTGCATACTTGCTATCGCTCAGCCATCCCAATTGTTCTCTACTTGGACATGCGCAGGTATTGGTACTGTCAAATACAGTGTTAGAAAACGCTGGGTGGCTTCGGATGCACGGCTCATGGACTCATTGGCTTCGAAGCTATAAGATTTTGACCTATCATCTGACATCCGCGGGAACAGAGCTGACAAGGCGGCAGATCAACTGTTCTACTATAGGCGTCTCCTCGACAACGCTATTGGGACCCCTGAATGAAATTGTCCACGTAGCGGCTGCAGCGATGAACGACCGATGGCTTGTCGCCGAATTGACTTACCCCAACCAGGTGCAGCACAGCTTGAAGAACAGAGAAGCTGATCTGAATCTGATTCATGTAATCTCTCTCGGAGATACATCTGCTTGCAATACTGCAATCTAGCTTTGCGCAAGGTATCAATGAACGTCTCGTATGGGGCTCGGGCAGAAGTCGAGACATCCGGTACGTCTGCATTCAACCTTAGCATTACATGTGAATGATCAATGTTTTACTGTTCAGTTAGCGCTCCCGCTGTATACATATATGTCGTGCAGATAACCATGACTATACCACGTCTTGCTATCGACTCTCTCCCCACCACCCCGTTCAAAGTTCCCTGCCATAACTATCATGGCTTCTAACGTAGACTCGGACGACCGCTTTCCCCCACTCGACGGGTCGATCACCGCCATTCTGGGAATGACGGATTGGCAAGCTGAACATCATCCGGATGAGCCGTACGCCATCTGGCCCGATCCAAATTCTCCCACTGGGACGAAGTGCGTCACAAACGCTCAGTACGCGGAAGCCACGCACAGGCTCGCCCATATACTCCGTGCTCAAGGAGACAGTAACGACCGAGACGTCGTAGCTATCCTGATACACACGGATACGCTGCTCTATTGCGCACTCATGGCAGCATGCATCAGGGCTAATCTTGTTGTGCGTTATCAAAACACCTAATCTTTGGTTCGCATTCACATACTATGTCCCAGCCATTTCCCATGTCACCGAGGAACTCCGGACCGGGGGTCTGTAGCATGATGGAGAAGACTTCGTGCCATCGTGTCATAGCAGACTCGAGCACGAAGGCGCTCATTGCTGACGTGCAGGCTGAGCTTGGCAGTAAGAACCATGAAGTGAAGGTTACAGAGCTGCCTGGGTTATTCGACGCCTATCCAAGCCTTGCGCCAGCTGCTGACCAAGACAAGTACCCACCGTATCAGCCCTATCCTTATTCTGACACGAAGCATCCGGAAGAGGTTGTAATGATACTCCATTCATCTGGGTCGACTGGGTTCCCGAAGCCCATACCACTCAGCCAGCAGTACCTTTTGCCTGTGGTCAGGAGCCGTAAGTCACAGCTTCTTTGTTTTCTTTTAGATGGAGCTTACAAGAGTACGTAGCACCTATCGCTGGCTCACGCCATCGCGAAATCCGCTGGTTTGGCGGTGCCTTACCGTCCTTCCATGCCTATGCTTTTGGCTGGCAATTCATTATGCCACCCGCTTCTGGACATCCGTGTGGCCATTTTGCGCCGCGATGGCCAGAATCGCCTGTCATACCCAACCCGGAGAATACCCTCGAGGCTAGTCGTATTACCGGATGCAACGCTATGCCGGGTGTACCTGCCTTCGTCGAGGTTCGTGAGCATCGGAAGGTCACGAAGTGTGGATAATGATACCCGTTGCAACAGTCATGGTCCCGTTCAGACGAAGCTATGAAATACTTGAAGACGCTTAAGTGCCTCGTGAGTAGTTCAACTTGATCTCATGGCTGCGTCGTACAGACTAATAGTCTGTAGATTTTCGCCGGCGGGCCGTTGTCAAAGAAATGCGGCGACGATCTGGCCATGGCCGGTGTAAGGATCTCGTCGATGTATGCCGGAACCGAGTTCGGAGCTGGATCAGATCCATTCTACCCCGACGTGGCCACAGAGGAAGACGATAGGACACCTTTCGATTGGGAATGGCTGAAGATGAACCCCGACTGTAAAGTGCGATGGGTTCCCGCCGGGGATGGTAGTTTCGAATGTCAATTCATGGTATGAGAGGCCAGCTTCTGTTTCCGCTGGATTGAATGACTTAGATAACCTTTGCTTCTAGACTCATGAGAGGTACCGACCAGCTGTTGAGAATATCGACGATGCGCCGGGATACGCCACTCGAGATTTGTTTGTCAAGCATCCGACGAGGGAGCTTTGGAAACTGTAAGCCGTACGTGGCATTAACAGTATTTACATCTGAACAACAACACAGCTCTGGTCGTGCTGATGATGTGATTGTCTTGAAGACCGGTCAGTGTTGCAAAGCCTCGCACCTCCTGCCGTGACTTATGTCGTATACTAGCGGAGAAAATTGTTCCGCTTGGACAAGAAGGCCATATACTTTCAAGCAGTATGGTGAAAGGCGTGCAAATGTTCGGTAGAGGGCGGGACCAAGCGGGGGTGCTAATCGAGCCCGCAGACGCATGTGCTTTTGACCCTTCCAACGAACAAGCTCTCGTTTCTTTCAGAAACAAGATATGGTATGCTTTTCTGCATATCCAGCACTTTATATAGACTAATCCTGTTGTTTAGGCCCGTCGTAGACGAAGCTAACCGGAAGGCCCCAGCGTTTGCTAGGATTTTCAAGGAGATGATCATAGTGACCGATCCTAAACGGCCTTTCCCCCGTGCTCCGAAGGGTACTGTTCTCAAAAAGCAATTGATGACGCTTTACGAAGAAACGATAGATCAGCTGTACGTCTCATCAAATGCATCCTCGCTTCTACCTTTCCTATTTGCTTATGTGCACTTACTTCACAGCTACGTCACGGTAGAAAATAGCACAAATGCCAAAGACACAAGGCCACCTCATTCATGGGCGATCCCTGAGATTGAAACATGGCTTGTCGATGTCGCGACCGCTGTTAATGATGCAGGAACCATTGACACTACAATTGACTTGTTCCAGCAAGGCTATGACAGGTGAGTGTGCTGTCTTTCGGTTATGCACCTCTGACTTAAGTGTCTACTCATATCGTGGACCAGCTTGAGTGCAACGTTCCTTCGTACCCGTATCGTCACAGCTCTTCGCATGACGAAACAAGTGGACGCGGCAAAGAACGTGTCCCAGAACTTCATCTTCGACCATCCTACCGTACATCAACTGGCGAACGCCATTCACGCCCTTGTATACCCGGAAGGAAACTCGAAATCCGACAGCAATCTCCAGCAGACCAGACACATGATAGCGAAGTACACAGCAAATGTGCCAGAAGCACACTCCCGAAAACGCGAATCCGGAGGCAGTGCTGTAGTACTTTTGACAGGATCTACGGGGAACCTGGGTACACACATTCTTGCCGCACTCTTAGCTGATGAAGGTGTTAGTCGAGTGTGGACTCTGGATCGCTCTTCCTCAGATGCTTCCACTGCTGACCGTCTGGCTGCCGCCTTTGCCGATCGTGGTCTACCTTTGGACATCCTCTCCAGCAGCAAGCTCACATCTTTGACGGGAAGTTTCAACCTGCCTTACTTCGGTCAACATCAGGACGTTTATAACGAGGTACGTAATGTGATTATGGTAGCTTCCGTTATGTACTGACGAGCCAATCTCTTGTTCAGTTAATAGGGTCCATAACAGACGTTGTTCACAATTCATGGGCAGTTCACTTCTCACATGGCCTATCCTTCTTCGAGGACCTTATATCAGGAACACGCAAGCTCGTGGATCTTGCCCTATCTCTGGACCGATCTGTTCGTGTCATCTTCACGTCTTCCATCGCTACAGCACGGAGCTGGAATCCCGCAAATGGGCCTGTCCCCGAGGAATTCTTACCCGATAACGGTGTTATCCCAGACATTGGTTACTCCGCATCCAAATATGTCGTAGAACATGTAGGTTTCTGCTATATGCCAGATCGCTCTGATCAGTCCTCACCAGACTCTGTTATAGATCTTTGCTGCAGCTAGAGACCGCGGGTTAGACGGCATTTGCTTACGAGTCGGACAGTTATGCGGTCCAGAGAATACTGGAGCATGGAATGCGACTGATTGGGTACCTATTCTGATCAAATCGAGCATTGCTTTCGGTGCATACCCAGATGCATCATATGTGCGTGTCAATAATGTTCATCGACGTCTATTGCAGCTGACACGAGTTTTCTTAGCCCGTGAATTGGGTGCCAATGGATGCAGTCGCAGGAGCCATTCTTGACCTCCTTCACTCGGAAGAGCCCCCGGCAGGAATGATCAACGTTGTGCATCCACGACCTATATCATGGAGAGAGACCTTCCAAGCGGTGAACAAAGCGTTAAGCTTAGACCTTCCCTTCATCCCTTTCGAAGATTGGGTTGCACAGGTGGAGTCGAAGTCAGTGAATGCATCCCAGCAAACACTAGAGTCCGTGGTAAGCACACACTTGTTACTGTGAATTTCTGTTTGCTTATCCTCATACAATGCAGCCCGCTATCAAGCTGTTAGACTTCTTCGCAGGGATAGCGAAACGCAATAGCCAGGCTGCAGAGGAAAAGCTCGAAATAGACTCGCTTGGGTTGCCGATCCTCGACACAGCCAAACTCCAGCATTTCAGCGCAACGATGAGGGATATCCAACCTCTTGGACCAAATCATGCACAGAACTGGATAAAGTATTGGAAGAAGAAGAGTTTTCTTCCGTAAGCTGCCATGGTGTGAGAGGTTGTGGAGATCGAAATCATGTACCTTACTACTGGAGTTATCTGTTGTACGAGATTATTGTATGTACGTAGTAAGTGAGTCGCAAATGTAAGTATCAACACCTGGTGAGGGAGCTCATATCCTCGTAACCAACCCAGCCACGATCTGGTCGAAGTTGTACTATTAAAGCAGGCTCAGGCTATACGGTGCCCATCTAGGTAGCATCGACCCTTACACGCCCAGCACTGCGAGAAACTGCGCTCGTAACAAGAGATTATAAGGGACGAACCTGGTCATATTGAGATGCTTTGATGGTACTACTCAAGTCTCGTGTTGAGGAATGAGAGTTGTGAGCAACTGGCTCAAACAGGGAGTTCCTTCGAAGCAGTGTCGATACTCGTGGCAACACCGACAAGCCAGCTTCACTCACCAAGACGTGCAGCAAACATACCGTACAACGCGCAGGTACAACAAGTAGGTCAATCATTGGTTCGAAAGCATCACTGTCAAAACATTTGCAGCCTATAGATGATCAACCGATCTTGGCATAAGAAGGATATGACAACTCAGCGGCAGGCCGTGCGTCCACAGTAGGCTCATTACAATACGTCTTGCTGACGGGAGTCCTCGGCAGGCGAGTCAAGAAAAATAGTAGCATACACTTTGTACCGGGTGAGTGTAACATGCAACTCACGTCCGTCTGAATGTCCTACAAGTTCCGTTACGATGCAGCTCTTGCCATTACTGTCATATCACGTACCATCATCGTCCACCATCTATCGTAAAGCGTACTAGTCCACCATCAGGCGCTCGGTATGCAAACCTTCTCCGTAGGCCATACTCTCGAAGATAACTTGTCGCCATACAGCGATGACGAGTTCGTTGGCTTCCTCTTCCAGAACCTGCAAAGATCCGATTAGATGGAGGACGCCGCTGAGTGCTTGGCGGACGTACCGGCTCGAGACCCTCTATAAGTTTTTGAGGACCTTTATGATCTTTCAAATGTTCCAGAACGAACATAACGAGGTCATCGTCCTCCAGTTCGCCCAGGTATTTGATCATTTGCTTCTTCACCAGCGGCTCAAGCTTGCGATCAATCATAGTCTGACAACATATTTTAGCATGGTATAACACCTTCGAAGGTGTCCTTCACTCACGTCCGTCAACCCATCCCATCTGACCTTCGACTTGAATAACGTCTCTTTGTCCGACGGTACTGATGTCCTAATCTTCTCCAATCTCTCCTTGGCCTTCTCACCACCTTCAGCCAAATCGAGTTTAGGAAGGAGTATTTTCCGCTTGCGGACGCTCTCGTCTTCGTCTTCTTCTTCCTGGCCAAAGACAACAGCCGTTTTGTCCTTCGCAGCACTCTCGACCTTCGGCACAATGGGAGCCAGAGATACATTCAGTTTGACAGGCGCGCCGTCCTCAAGCAGCATGCCAGCTTTGCGCTGTTCATCTTGAAGAGCTTGCATCTCGTCCATTTGACGAGCAAGGAATGCCTCGGACTCGCGGCGCAAGTTATCCGCTTCACGCTCTTCGTAAAGACGAGATTCATTATCGGCCGAGGCTTCCGTAGTGAGCCGCCTAGCACGTTGTGCTCGCCAGCGAGCACTGGGGGAAACATCAGTCTCTGTATGCAGCAAAACCTGTGGCCACGCACCGATCGGTGTAGAAAAGCTCATCACTCTCATCATCATCCCAGACCTCAAGCCGCGCTTTCATCTCAATACGATCGCGCTCCTCTGCTTCTCGTATGGCCCTCTCACGCGCTATTGATCGTTCAAGAGCCTGAATCCGAGTACGCTCTCGAGGCTCATATCGCCGTTCACGCTATAAACAAGGTAAGAGCAATTCAGCGCGCATATATCAAGAGCACTCACATCACGGAAAGAGTTCTCTTCATCTCGTCTTCTGGCCTCCTTTCTCTCTGCCTCTAGCTCCTCATCCGTTTTCGCGCTTTTCCCAGCAGCGGAGCGATCATCCCCAGCACCCTGATCTTCAGCCTTCACGAAACCCACAGGCTTGCTGTATCCCTGAGCGCCTTTACCAAACCCTTGTGGCGGTTTCGTGGCTTGAGGTGAGGGAGCAGAGGCGGCTGGCTTGCCCCACTCTCGCTGTTTGGGACCGCTGGGAGCACTCAAGATAGCGGGAACAGCAGCTTGGACATCGCGCATCTTCTCACGTTCGCGCTTCGCCGCTCGTTCACGGAACTGTGCGATCTCAGTCATAACAAGGCCTCTTTGCGTCTCCGGTAGGTCGGCTTCCTGCAGGTCGTGAAGATGTGGCGGGATGACATATTTCTCCTTGTCCAGAAGCCCGCTATTCGCGGCCTCCTCGGAGGTCTTGTGGATGTGGTTCAAGAGTTCATCGACCTTACTCTTGGCATTACGGGTTGCTTCTTCGTCTGCCTAGATTGTTATAGAGGAATTAGTGAGCAACTACACAACCTTAGTATTGCTCACGTCAGTCTTCATCTTCTGGGTCTGGTAGGCATCGAGGAACAATTTGGTCTTCTCATCAGCTTTCACCTGTATGATTGTCAAGGTTTTGTCGTTGTTTGATACATTGACACGCTCACCAACAACTTTTTGTTTACACACCCGTCCTCTAAAGCAGGCAACTCCACTCCGTTCAGCAGTGTCATGGCACGCAACGCACCGTCAGGGTCCGTGTATTCAGCGAAGCCAAAACCTTGAGGCTTGTTTGCGGGTGTAATTAGACGTTTGAAGGAAGTCACTGTTCCACATGCCTATAAAGAATTATTAGCATAATACAGTGTGGCTTCAGCGTAAAGCAAGACTGACCGAGAGCAATTGATTCAGAAACGCGTCCGTTATACCTCCAGATATCGAACCGATGAAAAGTGTCGTAGATTTTTGCTGCGGTGGGGCTACCGAAGAATGCATCATCTGTTGCTGTTGGGCCAATGCTGAAATTGAAGGACCTTGACCGTACGAAGGCATGGGTGGTCGTAGACCAAGTCCTAGCCGGTTTGGCTGCATCTTTGGTATAGAAAGCGATTTAAGAAGCTATGGATAGTCCTTCACGTGTCCCTCGCCGTGTTGTTGGAAGACAGCAAAATTCTAAGGACAACAAAGAGCAGAGCTGTCGCAGCGATGGTGGAAGTGTAAATGAAAGCCGTGGCTGCAGTCTGAGGACTCAAGCTAGGAAAGACGCCGGTGACATAACTGTAATGAGGGGACCTTTTCGGACTTTGAATACTGTCATAGTGAAGCTATAAGGTTTTGAATCCAATTAAGATATGCTAATAAAGCACCGATACACAGCACTCTAAAAGTCCATACAGAAATCCTGAATGTCATGAGTGTCCGTGGGACAAAAAAAATACCAACGGCCGCATAAGAAAAGTAGATCATGATAGTAACCAGAACATCAGAGGGACCACCAAATGGAAGCTCTCAAGAACCGCGATGTTTTCGCGATACACATAGGCGAGTTTTTACTTTGTTTAGGATAGAGGCCGTTCTCCCATTAAAGACCGAGTGTCGTGCATCTCATCCACTGAGACATGTTGCTGCCCACGAGGAAAGTATGCAGGAGGAGGAGGGGTATATACCGGCAAGGGGATGCTGGCCCTCGACTCCGAGCGCCATAAATATGGCGAGGTTCGACTATCATCGTACGGTGTTGACGAGGCAGAAGAACTGTTCTGCCTTTTGGAGATCGAATCGTTTTTCGCATGTGCGTGAGCTTGTACTCGAGGAGCTAGAGGTTAATGCCAAAGTGAGTTCCTGTCTGTTGAGGAGCGGCTTCGCAAACGTACGCCATGAACCGCGGCGCTCAGGCATTCGCGTTGTCCGATATTTCCATGCCATTACCCAGACAAACGAGATGAGAACTGCACGGAGGGGCGAGATATTGGGCCCTGGTTAGCTGAGCCTATGCCACACAAGAATAGGACACTCACTGAACACGACGACGATGAAGACGATAACCTTGCCGAACGTTACTCCGGTAAACTTGTCCCCATTAGATACACTGTCCCGTCTGAATGACTCGTGCATAATCCCGGTACTTGATGAGAGTCCTGGAAGTGGCGGCATTCTAGCAGTGTTTGTAGAAACTTTGAACTTGAAGCTCGTGCGTGGAATGGGGAGAACGTCCAGACAAGATGAGTCTGTTACGTCGCGCTATATTAAGGTGGCAGAAACGCCCTCTGCACAGTACCGTACCTGACGGCAATGTACTGCTCTGGACTAGGTAGCTTCTCACAGGCGCCATTCACTGCGAATCGAACAGCGGCTGTGAGAGACTGCCGAGTCCAAAAATTAAGCAGCTAGCGCCTTTCAAGGGCCTATTATATACAGTTGATCTTCTCAATCAGCGCGAAACTGACTGACCGAGCAACATGGCAACCACACCCGACAGGCCACATTGTGGCCACGCACTACTGCCCATTGTTACGCCGTAGACTACGGCCAATCTGAGTCTTTGAACTCCCAAGTTGCGATGACTCTAAGTTTGCCTCCCGGATTTCTGCATGAGCCCAGATTCCAACGGAAAGCCACTTAAGTACCAGCGTAAATGATGGCACAGAGCGAAACAACGTTGACTTGAAAGGGCGCTGGCGCTAAGATTTGTGAGGGCGCCTCACAAGCGCCTCAAACAACAATGGACTAATATAGCATTTAGACGCTCCTCTTATCCTGAGTCGTCCAGTCACCACTTTTCGCTCTCTTCTCACATCGACGGAAGTAGCTTTTAGTGAAGTATATGTGTATACAAGCACAAGAGCTTTCTGTAATGCTTATGCTTAGACCGCGAAGGGAACGGCTAACGTAAATAAGTATTTAGTACCCATTGCAACCAATGACATGTCGGGATTGTCGACATTGTTGACAGTGGGAAGGGGGTCCTGCCTAGTCGAGCAGAGCAGACGCACATGTCATAGATTTCCTATTCGAGCAGTTAGTTTAGTCAGCTTCCATGTAGCGCGCCAGCGCACCGTAGTCACAGAGTCTCATCCAACCTACACTACAAGCATCTTCGTATTCCGTTGGCGCCTCCATTCTGGTGACAAGAGCGGATTCGAAGGACGCAAGTATAACAGTACCGTGGCGAAGAACGCGAAGTTACGAGCGAGAGCGTTAGCACAGCCGAGACGGAACGGCAAGTTCGTAGCTGCCAGCACGGAGGAACCCGCGCCAGACGATACAACAGCAGCAAACGCTTCTGACGAGGAGGCGGTAGAAGCTGTACTCGGGATTGAACAACCCACAGTTACTCTGGACGACGATTACACTATATCTCTAGACAGCCCGACAATCTCGTCGGTCTCATCACTCTCACCCTTCAGCAGCGCGTTTCCGTCGCGCGTCGCAACACCGGGATTAACGGTCCCATCTAGACTCTGGTCAAGTACACCACCAACATCACCGCTAGCCGCACCCACTATCGAGCTCACAACGAATCCTACAACCATGTCGACAGCAGCTCAACCGAGCAAGACCACCAATCGGGCGGTGGCTGAAGTCGTCATGTTCAACGGTTACCGCTGGGAGAACGCGCGAGGGTGGCTCAAGCGCGTTGAGAACGCATGGGACGGGATGGGGAAGACGGACGAGGAGAAGATTGAAGGGGCGGAAAGGCTGTTTGAGGCGGACTCGGACGCGGAGGCGTGGCACGACGCCGTGGGGAAAACCAAGAAGACGTGGAAGGAATACAAGGCCGCATTCTTGGAGAGATTCGGGAGGAAGGGAGCAGAGTCAGCGGAAGAAGCGGAGAAGAGAGTCATGGATATAGTACTGGACGAGAAGGATGTGGGGACGTACGTGAAGGACAGCAACGGAGAGGTCATAGGGAAGGCACATGAGGTGTGGATAGAGAAGGTCTGCCAGGTGGCGAGGGAGGTCAAGGTGAAGGAGAGCTATGCCGAGCAGGTGCGGAGGAACTTACCGAAGGTGCTGAAGGGGTTCGTGGAGGAGCCGGTATCCACCTTTGCTGAGCTCTCGGAGAAGCTGCACAAGATCTCGAACGAAAGGCTAGAGATACAGCTCGAGCCGTTGAGGAAGCTTAGGGAGCTCGAGGAACGACTCGCACAGCCTCCCGACACGCCGACATCGGCCTTACGGCGAGGCATAGACAGGGTTCGAATCGAGGACTCAAGACCGTCGGAACCGCTCCCAAGGGAGCCAGAATTCTTCGCGGACAGCAGGATGCGACCGACCAACTTGTTCGCTTCTTACTACCGACAGAACCCACCCCGACCACCAATGCCGTTTCCACCACCGATGCCATACCCACCGCCGATGCCAGCCTACCGGATGCCACCCACCAGAGGACGAGCACCATATCGGCCACCGGGACGAACAGCAGTCGACCCGCAGGAGCGACTTCGCGTGATGACAGAGCGCGCCCTCCCACCACCAGACGCAACAGCTGACGGACGCACGCAGTACCAACAGCAGCTCACGAGGTGGAATACCGATAACCCGGGGAATCCGTACCCTAACGAAACCAGGCCGTACCCTCTCACGCCTGGTACCGCCGCGGTGGGCAGCGGTGAGTGCTTCAAGTGCGGTAAAGCTGGCCACCAGGCAGCGGACTGCGCATCACCTACGCAGATCCCGGAGAACGAACGAACCTGGCGAGTCGAAGCAGCTCGCATCAAACGCGCAGCGAATGCCGGCCGCGCGAACCAGGTAGCGGGAGCCTACTTCGTGAATGCCATCCCTGGGAGTGGATACGAGCAGTACTATGCGCCTGAGTGGGCTGCCTATTACCAACCGTGGACGTACGAGGACGGCCAGGGAAACGAGTAAGGGCCACTGGTAATGAGGATACACCAGTGGCCCGATCGCTCGCTTTTGGCAGTGCGGAGGTCCCCAAACGTGACCAGCCGTCGTTTGGGGACGGAGGATGGAAAGGCGTGGTGAGCTCGGACAATTCCCCCAACGTCGTATCTACAGTCTCGATGTATACAGTCGCTGATTCGTCAATGCATGCATGTGATCTGTATTCGGTGGAGTTGGAAGAGCAGTCAGCTACGACCTCGAACATCCCAGAAATCGGTAAACCGTTCATCCAATTCATCACGCTACACGGACCCAACGGAGAAGCCGTCAGACTCAAGGCCCTTGTCGATGACGGTGCAATGGTCAACGTGATGGACCTTGATATGTGGCGTTCGGTCGGCCATCGACTTGGCGAGCTCTCCGTGTCGCAACAGCGGCTCCGAATGGCCAACGGGAACACAAATTCATCCGCGGGTTGTTGGACGGGGCAGGTCTCGATCGGCGACGCTACACGAGAAACGACGTTCGAAGTACTACCGAGTGGTGGTGCCTGGTCCTTCTTGCTAGGAAAACCGCTGCTCACAGCGCTGGAAGCCTGTCACAAGTATGGCACTACGGACGACTACCTCATAATCTGCGTAAACGGAAAGGACATTCGATTAGACAACCTGCTTGGACGCACAAGAGATGTCGCGCGACTGCAAGCCGCAGGAGCTAACCTAACCCTCGATTGGAAGTCTCTCAGGCTCCCGCTGGCACCCACGGAAGAGACGAGCGCAAACTCCTTGGGGGACTCGTCATCCCCCTCCAGGGGAGTTTCACCTGAACTGCCTATGTCCGCTAAATACATTGCTGACAATGAACAATGTGTAGCTCATATATCAGCCTCTGACGAGACAACTGGCGACGCACGCGATGACGTATCGGAGACAAGAATAGGAGAGACATGCATAATAGAAATGGGGGGCACCGTCGAGACACCCCCCTCGAGGGGAGTACACACCGTTACTGCCAACTCGCGTGCTGAGACCAGTACTAACACCTCTGCACATCATGCGGTCATGGTTGAACCTCAGGACGTATGGACGGTGGGCCCGGACGTACCCCGCATGGAGGAAGACGGTGCCCAGGTCTTCGTGGAGCTCGATGCCGGGTTGGCGGCCGCGTCGGGAGGCAGTATATACACGCGACACTCAGCTCCGTTCGCAAGTCAACGAGTGGAAGCTATCATGAAAGCCGTGACCATAGGGGACGACCTTACACTGGCACAACGCCAGCGGGTAGAAGAACTTGTTCGATCGTACGCAGATTGCTTCGCGCTGTCCGTTAGCGAGGTCACCGCGGTTCCCGGCGCGGACTTCAAGTTGGACATACCTGAAGGGTGTGTATTCTCGAAGAAGGTGCACCAGAAGTCGTTCACGCCACCGCAACGCGCGCATGTCAACAAGAAAATCGACGATCTACTAGCAGCAGGAGTAATCGCACAGTGCAGCCCTAGCGACGTCAAGTGTGTCTCGCCGGTCACGCTAGCAAGGAAAGCTCACGACCAGAAAGGCCTACCCCTCGCTGAACTACAACATCGAGTCAATGACCTATGCGTACAAGCAGGACTTCCGCCAGCGGAGGGCTTACCACCAAGGCCCGAGGCAGAGCCCATGCTGCCAGTTGACGATTCTGAAGTCAAATGGCGTATGTGCATGAACTTCGCGCAGGTCAACCGAGTTACGCAGATCGCACCGATGCCACAGGGCGACATCCGGCAGAAGCAACAGAACGTCAGTAATCATCGTTGGATTTCATCTTTCGACTTCGCGTCTGGCTTTTATGCAGTCACGGTGGCCGAAGAATCACGACCCTACACCGCGTTCTACATTGAAGGTCGCGGGTACTTCTGGTGTGTACGCCTTCCCTTCGGGTTGACCGGTGCTCCATCAGCATTCGCACACCTCACGGCCACACACCTACACGATTTCATCGCTAGCGGAGACTTGGAGTTATTTGTCGACGACGGCGCTACGGCAGGCGACGACTTCGACGTGGAGATCACCAAACTCACTCGCATACTCGAAAGAGTCCGGGAGAGGAAGCTGTCCCTCTCGCCGTCGAAGAGTGAATTCTTTGTTACAAAGACGGTGTTTGCAGGAGCAACTGTAGGACCAGAAGGCGTAACACCGGATCTCGCGAAACTCACGGCTATCGTGACCTGGCCCAAGCCGGCCGACGCGCTGGCATTGGCCTCTTTCATCGGGGTCGCTGGACACTATCGAGACCTGATCCGTGGCTTCGCTAAAGTCGCGCATCCTCTGCAGAACCTGTTGAAGCAAGCCAACCCGGGAAAGAACGTGTCCAAAACAGAGTGGCGTAGGAGGATGAAGCAGTTCACTCTTCACGATAAGTGGACGCCAGCGCATGACGATGCCTTTTTGCAGCTAAAACGTCTACTTACCTCGGAGCCAGTTCTGCGCAGGCCTATCTTCGACGGCACCCCATTCATAGTCACCACTGATGGCTGCAAGGATGGATTTGGGGCAGTGCTATCGCAGCGAATGTCAACCGTCCTACCGAACGGTCGCACAGTGTCGAAGTCACATCCCATCGCGTTCGCTTCCAAACGTACATCACGATCAGAAGAAAAGTACCAGCCCTTCCTCCTCGAATTTGCAGCTCTCAAGTTTGGCCTAGATGAGTTCGACAACATCATCTGGGGATACCCAATAGAGATTGAAACCGACTGCTCAGCGCTGCGGGACGTACTCACTAATGAGAAGCTCAACAGCACGCACGCACGATGGAGAGATAGCGTCCTCGCACATCAGATCATAGACGTACGTCACATCCCAGGTGTCACGAACGTGGTCGCAGACGGCGTTAGCCGACAGCGCGAGGGAGTCCCGCGAGTGGAAGGCGATGGGAGCGATTGGTCGGTCGAAGAGGACTGGGAGGTCAGAGAAGGCCTTGTCAATGATGTGTTGGCCATCCTGCAACAACCACACTTACACGCTGATCTCTGCAAGCGGTTTCAAACAGAGCCAGTCTTCCTTGAGGTTGTGCAGTCGTTCATTGCACTAGACCCTACGTCTGGAGAGGAGGACCGTATCCGCAAACGAGCCGCGCACAAGACACAGCGTTATCTTATTGATGACGGCAAGCTCTGGCACGTCAGAGGCGGTACGGCCGGACGTGCCAGGAGCCGTGTCGAGTGTGTCACGAGAGACGAAGCGATGGCAATCGCCATCGAACAGCACGAAAAAGGTGGCCACTGGGGCAGAGACGCAACGAAGCTGGCGTTGATGGACCGAATACGGTGCCCACGGCTGGACCAGATCATTGTTGACGCAATTGCTGCCTGTGGTAAATGCAAAAACTTTGGTGGCGCACACCTTCATTCCCTCCTAGATCCAATCACTCGTCGTCACCCTTTCGAACTCCTTGTTGGTGATTACCTTACGCTACCAGTCGGAAAAGGTGGTTTTAAAACTGTTGGCCTCTACGTTGACGTCTACGCGCAGCATGTATGGGGTTTCAAGTTCAAGTCAGCTGGCACCGGCAAGATGACAGTTACTGCCCTATCAACGATTTGGAACATGTACACGCCACACGAGACATTTATGGCCGACGGCGGATCACACTTTGACTGCGCTGAAGTCCGGGACTACTGTCACGAGCGAGGCGTGAAACCGCATACCGTAGCCGCATATGCTCCATGGGTAAACGGTCTCGTTGAAGGGTCTAATAAGCTTCTCCTGCACATTCTCAAGCGGCTATGCGCACCCGATCTTAACGACGAGGCCTACGACTCCATGGAAGCGGTGCCACGAAATTGGCCAGACCACTTTGACGCAGCTATCAATATGCTCAATACCCGCATCTTGCCCAACTTGCGCATGTCACCCAAGGAACTATTGCTCAGCCTGCCCATCAACACGTCACCAACCCCCGTTTCGATCGCTGTCTCAGAGCCAACACCTCAACAGGTCCAGGTCCAGCTTCTGTACGCTGATCAACAGCGATTCGATGGATATGACGCCATTGTACGTCATGCATCTAACCGGAAACGTCAGTTTGATGCCAAAGTTCTGGGGAGCAATGCGGGTCACGTCACCTTCAAAGTTGGCGATCTGGTGCAGGTGTACCGCAGCGATCTTAACTTCTCTCTCAGCGCGGAGCGTAAGCTCTTACCTCGTTGGTCACAACCTCGTCGAGTCACAGGCTGTACTGGCAACTCGTATTTATTACAGACTTTGGAAGGAGAACCCATAGACCATCTCTTTCATGCACGCCGCCTCCGCCTCTTCGTCCCTCGGCCAGGTTCGCAGCTCGCCGTCCAGGGTGAACAAAGGCTTAATGAGGACAATTCCACATCTGACCACACTCCCTCGTAACCTCCCCACAACCACTAGTCTCCATTTCACACTTTCCTTTTCCCATGCTTCGCTTACCATATATTTCGTATTACCCCTCTTTAGACTAGGCCAGTCCACTAATTTCTTCTGCTTTCTCTTCCATTAGACGTTTCGAACTTTGCCTTGCATTTAAAAACTCCATGCTTCATCACCGTCCGCCATTCACATAGCCATCATGGCCCTTTTTGCGTTACTTCGTCACATACTCTCTTTATTCACGCATCAGCCAACCTCCGACGACTTGGAAGCCGGCGTCATATCCTCACCCAGCCTGCACACCCACTCTGCGTCCATCGAACGCACCATCAGCCGCCTTCGTGGCCCCTCGAGTCTCGCAGCTCCATACGTCCTCAACCCTGCCATCCAGATCTCGTTCGAAGACCGCATCGCGCCGGGATATCCACGCACAGTCTACCTGCGCGAACAACCATCAGCCAACATACGAACTGGTGCAGCCATTAAAGTCGCTGACCCTCTCCACCCCGAAGTCACTTACATGGGGACGGTACTGGGTGTTCGGGCCTTTGAGGAACATCACGTCGAGTTCGTCATCGGGTATGGTGGAGACACAGCGGGGAGACGGGACAACCTGATCGTCAAGAACGAGTGGGCAAACCTTACCTACGCAGAGGCTCAATTTCGAGACGCCGCACCAAACCCCGCGGATCGATTTCACGCGCTCCCAGAACCACAACAGCGCATTGCACTACCAGGTGTCCGTGTTTGGGATCCGGAAGGCAGTGCGACGAGGACGCCGCAGGTTCTTTGACGGGGGCACATGGGAAGGGGGTCCTGCCTAGTCGAGCAGAGCAGACGCACATGTCATAGATTTCCTATTCGAGCAGTTAGTTTAGTCAGCTTCCATGTAGCGCGCCAGCGCACCGTAGTCACAGAGTCTCATCCAACCTACACTACAAGCATCTTCGTATTCCGTTGGCGCCTCCAACAGGAAAATGCCTCACATTGGCAGCTGTACACGACAGACAACCGACATCGCAAATATGTGAGCGTACACTTGTATTCTCTCTACATCGTGCCTCACAATTTTATCGGAGTCTATCGGACAGATCACCACGGCGCATCAATACATGGAAATCATGATGTGGAATATATGATTCCTCTGCAGAGCTTTTGCGGTGCGTCTCTGCTGTGTATACGCGTTCATATACGGTGCAACGGTACTCATTCGTACATCCAGTGCAATCGATCTATACAGAATGGGTTCAGAAGCTGCGGGAGTTCGAGCATCCGAGTCTCGTTGTTTTTGTCTAGGTTTACACGGTGGCATTTACATTTGAGGACCAGCCTTGAATTAAACAGACGCCCCTGGTTCCCATGAGCCAAGTCACTGGAGGATACTGAACGAGGCTCCAGAGCTACTCGTTCAAATCGCCCCACTGAAAGGCCCAGAAGGGGGAGCCATAGGGTTCAATTTCCAACCAAGTAACCTTACGGTGCTCTCCCATCGTGAGAGAGATACGCGCGATCGCCTGGGAAGTAGGCTGGAGGCGGCGCGCCTGGCA